>PVKS010009018.1:0-20638 GCA_004027875.1 Aplodontia rufa | reverse complement strand
CTTCAGTGAAGAAAAATTGAATAAAGAAAAAGTCCTGCTGTGAGAAAATCTCAAATGACAAAATGTTAATGAAATACCTGATTCTTCAACAAGAGACTAGGACTCTGAGTAACGCAAGACCAGACTCAACCTCTACAACAGTGCCATGTTGGCTTATAAAGGGGGAAGGTCACCAGGTCACCTGTAAGACCTCTTCCAGTGTGCACGGTCCTCCAGTCTGTCAGAGCCATCAGCTTCAAGTGTGGCTTACAACCTCATCCCCGGGGAACTTGTCATTAAGCAGCACCTTAACTTTTCTTGCCATAGTCCTTGGTTCTCCTAGAGGTGATTGAAAAAGGACTTTCCGAGAACTGCTTCAGGTAATTCCAGACCACACACATGCTCAAGCTAATTGTAATGGGATGTTTCCTAAAGTCATCCACACCTCGTTGTGAATGCTAAGGACCCAACAGAATGACCTGTAGGTGCCGAAAGCTCAACACATCAAACCTGAGACCCACTGTCCTAACCCAAAAGCCCTCTCCGGGGCACCACATCTCGGTTAAAGTCATTATCATCTTCCTCATTATCCAAATTAGAAAAGTCAAACTCATATTCATGTTTCACTAACCTCCCTGAATTAGATAGATTGCTTATTTGGATAGAACACTGTATTTTTTTAAGAGAGAGAGGGACAGTGAAAGAGAAAGAGAGAATTAATTTTATTTAGTTTTCCATGTGGCTTTCATTGCTCCAACACTTTGTTGTGTACGTGGTGCTGGGGTTCGAACCCGCATCTTCGCCCATGTCTCGCAAGCACCGTAACTGCTGAGCCCCCTCTCCAGCCCCAGAATGCTGTATTTTTAAAATAGCAAAACGCTTTTCTTTCTGCAAGTCATCATGCCAGAACAATCCTAGAGAAAGCGTCAACTCCAACTGGCTGCAAAAAGGCCCGTGAACATGGGCACAATGCTAATGAGATCTTCTCTCCCTGAACTCTCTGCGCTCCTGATGGAAATGGGCTCCTAACTTGTCTCCCTCACTCCAGTCCCTTTCTCCTGACATCCGCCCTCCCCCTGAGGCCGCACTTCACTGCTCTGGTCCTGTTCCTCCCTTTCTTACAGAAAACAATGGTTTTCAGTACGTTCCCGACAGAGTTCAAGCTTCAACTTGATAAAGGATTCAAGGCTTCAATGCCACTTTGCAGTCTTCTTTGTACCCATTGAAACTTCTGCCTGGCTCCAGCCACCTCCGCGGAGGGACGCTCCCTGGACACCACCCACACTTTCCTGAGACTTGCTTTGCCTTAGCCTGCTCTGCCATTGTCTTTCCTCATTGAAACCCAGCTCACACGAAAGATTTTTTTTTTTCATCTTGATTTAAAATAGAAAACATCAATATGGCAGAAGTCTTCATTTCTCTAAAAATACTGAAATTTTTGCAAGACAATTAATTTGGTGCATTGCCTGGAAAATAAGAGGCATCCTTATTAATGAGCATCTTTATATCATATTTTTCTGAACAGAGCATAAGTTGTATGTCATTACCAAAGAGAAATACTGAAGTTTCCAAAGACATTTTTTTGGATGGAATTTTCTTCTATCTCACTGTCTCTGAATCTAATGTTTTCTGCACTATTTGTTGTATAATATAGGTCACAAAATCATTTCCTTCAGGAAAAAATGGCATGCTAAAATGTCCGAATGACTAGCAACTCCAATCAGCCTGCCTGTGGCCAGCTGAAGAGCCAGGCCAACCAAGGAGAAAACAAGTCAAAGAAGCTTGAATGCGCACATTCCAAGACAGAGGTGGGAGAAAGAGGGTGGGTCTATGGCTCAGTAATTATCGCGTGGCTTAGTGCAGAAAGTAGAACTACATATGTGAAGCTGAAGTTACAAGAAGGTGCGAGATCTCCCATCTGCCCTATCAGTGTCTGCAGGCTCCAGATTTTCATAAAAACAAAAGCTTCAAAGAAAGAGATGGTGCCACAGTCAGTTAGTCTGCGTTTCTAATGCTGGAGAATTGATTCAACTCAGGATGACACTTGGGACCAATTAATTCAAAGCTGGTTAAAAAAAAAAAATAAGACAAAGAGATAACAAATCAGGAAACAAAGCTTCATTTAAATATAGTGAGTGACTGGAGTAGATTAGTCGAAACAGCTCAAAACTGAGAAATGTCTCAAAGGACCAACTCAACTAACTGTAAGTACAAACAACGCTAGGTTTTTACAAGCCATCAGACAAACACCACGTAATTAAAATCGTGTAGGAAAACACTGGCCAACGGGATGTGAACCGGAAAACAGCCTAGGAAGGAAGCAGTTTGGAAATGAGAAATTCAGGAATTACCTTTTTCAATATACATTTTGCTAAAATTGGGAGAAGGTTTTTAATAGCAATCAAAATAGTAGGAAAACCGTGAAGTCTTACCTAGGGGCTGGCAGGACTGACGCCATGACTGAAGTGTGCTCTTCCTAAAAACTTTAAGAAAAGCAGACTTGTTTCTATTCTATCATATTCCTGATTTTTGGTAGGATTTTGGGGGTTTTTTGTTTTCTAGTTTAGATACTTTCTCATTTACGTGGGGACTGTGTTCTAGAAGTTTCTGGGCTGGTCATTGGGACCTGAAATGTAGTTTCCTGAATATACAACATGATATGTGGCATTCCTATTCCACGGCTGACCATAAAGGGCTTTGTTATTCATGTTAACTGTTGTTCCAAGCTGCGTGGGCCAGCTGGAGGCCTCCGACCTAGGATTTGGAGGCTCTCTGATCTGGAGTAGAGACGTGGAAGAACAAAGGAATTGCTGTCCATACTGAGCCTCTTCATGGCACACTTCTCAATAGGGAAAGCTTTGATTTGTCCTTAGGATATTCAGAACACAGCCGGGCAAGCACAGGGGCCCACACCTGTCTAAAGGGCTCCTGCTTTGCTCTAAAACATCCACAACTTAAAGAATCCTTCTAATTCATTCAAATGCATATTTTTTAAAGATATTACATTGTTCTGACGTAGAACTAGTATTGGAAGTAAATCCTTCAAATCCCACAGTCCATTCCTTCAAATCCCAGTGGTCTGAGAAGGACGATCCTCTGATCTTTTCTGGTGGTTTGGTTTTTGGTTTTTGTCTTTGTTTTTTATGCTATAAGTGGATGGGGGGAAATGTGATGAGATCTTAACAGTTAAGATAACATAGTCTTATTTAGGAATAAGATTAGCTGCTGTAACAAAACTGCAGGTTTCAACGCCTACATGAGAGTCTACATGCATACTGTGCTCTGGTCCCCAACAACTTTCCACCGGGTGGCTCAGAGACACAGACTCCCTCTGTTCTGTGGTCCTACCACCTCCTGGAGCCTGGAAGCATCTACCTGCAGTTGGCAGAGAGTGGCGAGATGAAGAAGCATTCTCTTCCCTGAACCTCCTTTGCCCATTGGTGAACTAGTCACATGGCTCCACCCAGGTACATGGGGACCAGGAAAAGTAGCACCTTGAGGGGATGGGGGGTGACAGTTCTGCAGGGATAACTCTGGAAACGAGAAATGAACTTTTCACATAGGATTCCAATCATGTCTCTGGTGTTGCAATAAAAAGCATTTTGTTGCAAATTTAAAAAAAAAAGAAAAAAGAAATGAAACTTTTAGAAGTTACAAGTCTCCATCACAGGCACTATAACAATAAAAAGGCATAAGCTTTAGCCTTGCCTGACGTGCTCCAGGTGGGTTTTGAGAAGGTGCATTGAAGGATGGCAGGTAAGGGTGAGACGGACAGAGGCATTTTTTCCAGGGAGAAAACAGTATAGGCAAATAGAGGTAACAGGGAAATCACGGGCATGTGCACAACCGGAAAACATATATCCAAAGCCTGAGGACCACCTAACACCTAAAGGATAGTTTTCTTTACAGAAGTGGCCCACCACATATCTGTGTTAAGTTTGTCAAAGGAAAGTAGCTGGACCCAAGGCCTCTTAGGAAAGTACTTATTTTACTCACCTTTGTGCATGGGGCTAAAATGATGGAGTTTGGTTTTTCTGCCTCTCCGAACTTGATTCCTATGATGAGAACTGCCGTGAATGCCAAATGAGTTCTCACGAAGAGTGGTTGATATTTAGAATTCTACGGGGGTCTTTCTGGGTAAGTGCAACCACAGCCAATGAATAATAGAAGCAGTGTATATCTGTCGAGTGTAATTATAGCCCTGAATCATGCTCATCTTGCATTCTGATTCCTGTATACATTAGTTTAAACATCGGAACACGCTGGTACTTCAGACCTGTGAGGATTTTATTTTGAAAAGAAAAAAATACCATGCCCTTAGTTTTAGCCATTTTAAATGGGAAAAAAACATCTCATCAAGTTTTGTTTAATGGTAAAGTTTGACCACTACTAGCTTTAAAATCTTTTGGAGTTACTAAAGACAGGGAAGCAGTAAGAAGAAATGTTTCTTTTTTTATTTAAATGCAAGCTTGTCTCTGCATTTTGATTAACTAATCCCTCTGATTAAATGCTTGTTTAAATTATAGGATAGAGTTGCCTAAAATGTCACCAATCTTTGCAAAAGAAAGTAGAAATTATTGGATCGAAACTTTTAAATTATACAAATATTGCTTATTTTTGAATGATCTAAAAATACAGAGAAGCAAAAAGAAGGACTAAAACAAAAGAATCAGCTATAATCCTGTAACTCAATATATTTAAATTTACCATTTTGATGTCTACATTTTCAAACATTTTCTATGCATTCATATACAATGTTTTACAAAAATGAGATCATATGATACATGCAGTTTTGTGACCCATTTTTCTTCATGTAATAATGTTTTAACACATTTCCCTGTCAATTTTTTAAAAATTCCACAACTGTAATTTTTCACCTGAAGGCAGGGGCTATATTCAAATCTCCCAGAAGGCGTGTATAGCATGAAAAACATGTAATTTTAAATGTTTAAGAAACAAAACCAAGAAGCTATTGTTTTCGTAATATAGCCTATCGAATAGAAAGCACAAGAATTCCTATTGGCTGGGCAGCGTCTACCTGAGATCTTTTTGAGCTTGTTATATTATCCATCTGCCTCCCCATGGGGCACATCAGCATTCAGAGGGATAATAGATTATTACGTCAACAGGTGGGGACGTGGACTTGGAAGGATCAAGAAATATAGCTCCTCAACTGCCAGGCATTCCGTTTTACCCACAATCCACTGCTGTTGGGCTTAGCTCCTAAAAGATGGATTTTCCCACATTTAGATATAGTGGCTGCTTGTAACTAGTTCTTCAATGCACCCCATGATAGCACATTATATACTTAGTGTTTTAGCTATCTTTGTTGCTGCTGTGACTAAAAGACACAAGAAGAACAATTTTAGGAGGAAACGTTTATTTGGGGGCTCGTGGTTTCAGAGGCCTCAGTCCGTAGACTGCCAGCTGTATTTCTCAGGGCCCAGGGTGAGGCAGAACATCAGGGCAGGAGAGTGTGGTGGAGGAGAGTGGCTCAGGGCATTGCAATCAGGAAGCAGAGACTCCACTCACCAGATACAAAGGCACACCCCCAGGAACCCAGCTCCTTCAACCCCACAGTTACTCAGTTAATCCTTATCAAGGGACTAATTCACTGATTGGGTTAAGGTTCTCAGAACCCAGTCATGTGACCTCTGAGCCTTCTTGCATTGTCTCACACATGAGATTTTGGGGCCACCTGACAGCCACGCGGTAACACTCAGTATATAACAAAGTGTACAGGCTGCTATTGTGTTCTGAGTCCTGCTCCTATACTGCAGCAACCAGCAATAGGAAGACTAGATAAGACTGGAGGGGCTCACCTGGGGGGGCCAAGCAAGGAATTGCCCAGCAAGACAGAGCCACTCACAGATAACCCTGTTCCCAGAGCTGTCCCCATCAGTACACTCTGGTCAAGGGCCTGTCCAACCTTCCTGAGGCAGAGGCTGACGACTCATGTGACCAGACCTACTGCCGTTCTCTCAAAGGAGTTCTACTAGAGAGAAACCACCTTCCCTTAGTTCACCAAATCAGGAAAAAAATTAAAAAATAAATATGTTGTTTGAACATTGTACCAACTGGTGCTAAGAGAGTTCTTTCATATTGTCTATGCACAGACTTCAGGGATCCAAAGTATGTATGTACCATATACAGGACAGTTATATTTTCAGCTGCTATGTTCAGAAACAAAGAGAAGTGTTTTATGACACATTGTCATTATTGTTTAATGTCACTCATTTCCATAGGAATGCTTTGTGCAACTCTAGGGGACCCTGTGAAGAGATTTCCGTCCCTTTTTAGAGGAGGAAATACACGGTCTGACCTCCAGGATCCGCTGGCTCTTCTGCAACTTTAACAGAGCATCTACCCTGGGAAACCCCAACCCTGAGATTCTGAGACCTTGTATTTATAATATTCAACCCTTAAAGTCCACGTTTCCAACAGTCATTACTAAGAGAAGATAAAGAACAAATTAATCACAGAGAAATTTTCACAAAATAATTGAGATCAGTTACATACCCTTGCAAAGCTTCCAAAGCAAAGGGACTTTTACAGAAGTCCCTCACACTTTGTTGTGTAGAAATGAAATGGGTCTCCTTTCCTCCAATGCATGTCACCGTTCCCACCTCCAGTCTGTGGCCCCTGTGTCATGCTCTGTGGTTGAAGGGCATCTGGTGTTGAAGTGGAACAAAATATGTCTTCTTTTATATTGTGAGTTCAGAGCATGTAGAGTGTATGTCTTCGTTTGGCATTTTTAATTTTCACTGGAGAGATCTTGTCATACCAAGATGGCATTAAAAGAATTTTCTAGGGAAAAAAACAATTGCTACAAAACAAAGGTGACCTACCAGCTGGGTGGAACCAGGATGCAGCCTCTCCTTGGCTCCCCTGCTGATGGATTTACCCTCCACTCTCAGCAGCAGACTCCCTCCTTCCCAGGCCTCAGCCGTGTCATCAGATCTTGTCTCTGGCCTTTCCTCTTTATCACAACTCCACCAGGGCAGCCAGCCATAGCTCAGGCCCTTGCACGTGGCCTTGATTCATTGACCACGTCTTCCCTCCTTTTCTCTTTCAGTTTTGTCCAAGTCGATGCTTCTCAGGGTCTTTCCAGCTCAAGCTCTTTCACCCTCCAGTTGTGTTACCTCATTGGGATCTCAGAGCCACAATTCTCTCTACCTGAACTCTCCAAGGTCATGTGTGTCCAGGAGGCTGCTCTCCCTGACACCACCTGAAGCTCATCTTGCAGATTACCCTGGAGCTCTACCAAAGCACTCAACTTTCAATGAGCTTTTCTTATCTTGCTCCAAAGCAGTGTGGTCAAGAGGAAAGCTTTTTTGACATCCATCCCCTCCTTAATTCACACTGGGGTCTCCGTAGGCATCCAGTTTCAAGGTTTCTTATCTTGCTCCAAAGCAGTATGGTCAAGAGGAAAGCTTTTTTGACATCCATCCCCTCCTTAATTCACACTGGGGTCTCCGTAGGCATCCAGTTTCAAGGTTTCTCTAAAGAAAATTTTGCATTTTCTTTTATCACAAACACTATATCCCCAGAGTCACCATCTGGGACTTTCATCTCCTCTTCCAAACCTGGGCACGTGCTGCCCAGTGCACGTGTCTCTGCGTATCCCAACCAGGAGGGTGCTTGAAAGCCCCTTGAATGTTCCGCAGGGTACACAGGGGATTATTTCAAAATACGTAACATTTTGGAATGACTTCTGTCTTTTTCCTATTTAAATCATATAGGTCCATTAATATTCAAGAAGTTGTTCTCAGAAGGTGGTTAAATGCATGGAGAACTAAATTTAGAAAGGCTTTGCATCTTAAAGACAGCGCCCGTCTTTGCTTGGCTGATGGTGCCTCCCTTTGCTTACTTTCCTCTGTGGACGCCTTTGTTTGTGAAGTTATTTTTTAAGCATAATAAAAAGCTTAAAGGCCAAAATTCATGAAAAGAAAGATTTCTCATACTCAAGAGGTTATCAAGATACCAGAGATTTTAAAATGAGTTCATAACACAGATTCTTAAGCTCCAGGCATTTCCTTGAAGAATTTCCCAAAAACTTCAAATAAATTTTCTTTGCCAGTGTTCATTTTCAGATGTGTTTAACACCGCTACATCTATTCACACCAGAAGAATCTCTGCATCCACAAACCAAGACTACACTACAAGAAAAAGTTGGGTTATTTTTATTTCTTCCAAAACATTAAATCCAATACAAAATAGCAAGGAAAGTAAAAGCTGTGTACTCGACACTACTGGGTCTTAATGTCACACAGCCTCACAGTCTTTAATCCCTGGTTCTTCTGTGGGAGTCTCTATCAAGGCTCTATTAAGTAGGAATGGCTGAATGCCCACACGGCTGACCTCAGTTTCCAGCTCCTCTGGGGTAGAACTATAAAACCCAAGCTGCTCTCCTACATCAAATTGTTGGTCTCTCAGTGGGCATTGACAGCCCCCATCCTAAATATTACTTGGTGTGTCCAGGTCCCACCCTAAATTACATTGTTCAACTATCTGACAGGACCCAAGACTCTCGGCCAAACCGAAACTCTTACCAAACAGGATATTCCAAAAGTTAAGACATCACTTTTTCAAAGCCAAGGGCAAATGCTGGTACTCTTGGGGTTAAATTTTAAATTTTTTTTCTGATTTTTAAATTACCATGCAGTAACTACAGCTATGTGTAGGGTCACTGTGTGACATTTCACTACAGGTGTATAATATCTGATCTGATCAGGGTGATTGGAAAATCAGTCACCTCAAATATGCTTTTTCTGTGTGGAGAATATTAAAGATCTTCTCTACTGGGTATTTTGAATAATTTTATTAATTATGATCAATCATAATTACCCAAGATGCCATAGAATATTGCTATTCCTTCTATCAAACTGCACCCCCAACTATCCTCCACCCATCCTCCTCCCCCACATCCTTCCCACGCTCTGGTAGCCACTATTCCATTCTAAACTTCTATGACAGGCAGAGTTAAATTCCTTAACACACACTTTTTAAAATCTTTCCATAGAGGACAAGGAAGCATGAGACTCCTAAGCACCTTATTATTAGGAGGAAACTTGGAAATTCCAGGATTTCTGGAAGTAGGATCCCAGGACCACTTGCACCAAATCACCTGGCATCAAGACCTTGCAGACTTCAGGGTCCTCCCTCAAATCCACTGAACCAGAGTCTCTGTAAGAGGAGTCTAGGAAAATGCACTTAGGCATGAGCCCTGTGCAGTTTCTCTTGCAAGCAAAATTCGACAAATGTAACTGTAATGACCCAAGTTCTTTGTCCCTAGAAGATAGTGTTAGATGCGGCAAAGGGAAAAGATCGTGCTTCTAGCTGCAGAGCTAGTTCATGAGTTTATCTCAGGCAAGTCATTGCCCTCAGACATCAACTGTTTGGGGACATCTAGCAGCATTTGTTTCAAGCAAACATACCTAATGTATCATGGTTCCAGACTGTTCTTAGTGAAGAAACTTGTGGAATATGAGGTGGCATCCCAAATGGTTTAGGGGGCCTTGACTTCCTCTTCCAAGCGTCCGTGTTTTAGCTGCTGGCCTCCTTGGCCAACAGGGGTGTTCTAACATTCATTCCTTCATTTGCTCACAAACTGCTCAGTGTGTACCCTGCAGCAGACAATGTTCCAGGTGTTAATGACAGAACACAGACCAAAGAAGAAGCCAGGAACATGGACATGTCTTTCAGTTATTTTTTTTTTCAGACAGAAGAAAGGAGAAAGGGGAGCTGAGAGAGTGCTTTGCTATTTAGCAGACTGTTCGGAGAAGCAATTTCCAATATGGCAATTTGTGAGAGGACAGGAGCAGTCACAGAGCTCTCTGGGTGAAGGGAAGAGACAGCACCAAGGCCCTGAGACGGAGCAGTGTCCCATACATTGAAGGAGGAAGCCGTCCACGGTGGAGTGAAACCAAGACTGAGAGGAGCAGAAATGGGTGCACAGAGACCGGCAGCCCTTTCAGGGAATTTGGCAAGAATAGGGGAAAATGAAATGGTACCTGGTGGGGAAATAGGGCCAAGGAAGGGCTTCGTAGAGGTGGGATTGTTAACGTTAGAGATTGCCCACATGTTCATGTGGAAGGTTCCAGTAGAAAACAAGTTAAGGGTGCCATCGTAGAGAGTGGGGACAGTCCTTGGAGTGGAGCCCTTGCGCAGATGACGGGTGGCAGCAGTGTTGGAGTGGGACAATGGCCTCCAGTAGGAACAAGGTGACCTCCGTTTCCTTCATCTCTGATTCCCACAGTGGCCTTTTTTTCTTCTCCCAACCCCCTCATGTTCTATAAATTCTTTTGTCTTCTGATATCCTTCAGGGGAAACAAAATGAATGAAAGTTATGCATATCACCTTGCGCTGGAAAGTGAGGCTGATGTATCTTTTCTGTTTGTTGGATGAGATTTCGTACAGGGCTCTGTGGGGACTCTCACCTCTGGAACTCCAGTTGACCGTGGGAGAATTGAATCATTATCAAAGCAGCCACCGTGGCAGCTGGCCTGTCATGATCCCTGCACCCTCCCCTTGTCTTCTCTTTACCTGCACCTTGAATGGCCATATTTGCTCTCATACCTCCAAATGACTCTTTGGATCTAATGTCTAAATATTGCCTCACCTGCTGGGAGAACTCAGAGCCAAAAAGTCTGCTCTCTGGTCAGCTGTTAAGTTTATCACTCAGGGGCTGGAACGGAGGCTCAGTGTTTGGAGGGCTTGCCTGGCATGCACCAGGAACTGGGTTCAAACACCAGCACCACATAACCAACTAGGTGTCAGAGCAATGAAGAGTGCAAATTGATTCACTGTTTCTCTCTCTCTCTCTCTCCCCCACCCACCCTCTCTGTCATTTAAAAAACAAAATTGTCACCCTGTACATTAGCCTACAGTGATTTGTCTGAGGAAGTTTATGACAATTTCTAGTGAGAGTCAATAGCGCCACCTGCTGGAACTGTGCTTGAAAGGGCGAAACCCATAGCAAGACTGCCCCTTGTTTTGTTCCTTTCGCGATTTCAAGTCATGACCCAGCTATATTCAACAGTAATTTCTGCCATCTACGCTATTCTTGATCCTTATATGCCACTGTGTACATTTATCTTTTAAAGCTGCTCTTTTCTCGTTGTAATGATTCAATGTCTAAAACTACCAGGAAGAGTAACCAGCTGTACTGGGTTCTATATCTCTCTTGGACTATCATGGCCATTAGGTTACAGAATGTTGAAAAAATCTTGGAAGTAATTTAGTTCAGTGATTTCAAATACCCTTTGGATACAGAAATGTTTGGAAAACTATTCCTCACTTCAGACACCAGTACACTGAGGTCCCCAAAAGCAAAAAGGCAAATTTGGACTATGACACTTATGTACTGACTCCCAGCCCCTGCCCTGTGTCACTTAAGACACTTGCATTTGAGGAAAACGGCTTAAACAATGCTGAATATCAAAGTCATAAGGTAGATGGCCCCGGGAATAATTTAGGAGCTCACTGATCTCACCAAGGGCCAAGTTCATCCCATCGCCCTCTCTGTTTCCAGTATGTCTAATGTTTGCAAGACAGCGGCAGCAAAAAACACCACCTCCTACCCAATATCAAGGAACGGGAAAGGGACTGTCTTTTCCTTACATCTTCTATGAGCTAAGAGAGCTTTCCCAAAAGACTACCAAAGAACCCCACTCAAGTCTCATTGGCCATGGGGGAGCGAAATGTCCCACCCGATGTGGGGTACCGGCAGGGAGCACAGAATGACCAAGCTTGCCTTAGTGAAATCCAAATTCACCCTTGAGGCCTGAGTTCGGGCTATCCTCACCCGAAGATGAGACTCTGCAAACTCTTAGATTCCCAGGTAAAGGCCAGTCCACTCACAAGAGAAATGGTGTGAGTGACTGATTTGGAGTGGACTTTCCCCAAGGCTTGTTGGCAACCTTATCCTTGCCTCTTCAAGGATGTGTGTGGGTGATGCACTAACATCCTTAGAAGACAGAGGTAGTGTTCTCTTCCGAGACAGAGGAGGCTTTTGTTTCCTGGCCAGGAAAACAAAGACAAGGTCTCCAGTGCACAATGTGGGCAGGTTTGCAAGCAGCTCCTTTAAGATTGGGGCTTTCTAAACTCATGCTCCTCAGCTACAAGGCAAGTTTTCTTCAAGTGCAGCATCAATCCAAGATGGCCCATGTCACCCCCATGGGACTTAGGGGGTAGAGGCGAGGCAAACCAATACGAACGTGACGCTCTTCTGCCTGCTACGTTGTGGGTGTAAACGTGCGTTTGTCTCTGACTCAGTCATCTCCCCTCATCTGCCAGCATTATGAGACTGTGGCCAGCTAACTTGCTAGCTTGAAGGTGGGGTGCAGTCGGACCATCCCAGTTCCTGATACAGTTGGAAAGGCAAAGATTCATGTCTGCGCATGCTCTGTCCAAAGAGCCATGCTCCCTACACCCAGTTCTCCAATGCTTATTTCTGGAAATCAGAATATTTCAGTATCCAAAAAATTCCTTCTCTATGGGCTGAAACGGGGCAGCGCTTTGGTCTCCAAGTGGGGACACATTAAGAGAGGATGGTGTCATTGGCTCCGTGTCTTCCATGCTGCCTCTCTTTTATTCGTTCTCTGACTCTCTCTATAATTATCTCTTTTAAAATGTCAGTCGCTTTCACCCAGAAGACCAAGAGCAATCAGCCACAAACTGAACTTTAGAAGCTTTTAAAACACCCTGGCTGTCTGCCTGGGAGATGGGATTTCTCAAAGGCATCCCTCAGTTCTGTCAGGAAAGCTGCACTGAGCAATGAGAAAGGGGGCCCCTCCCTCCTCTCACCCCCGCCTGGAGCCCCTTCCCAAGGAAGCAGCGGAGGGAAAGAGGGACCGAGAACTTTCACAGTGGAGTCTCACTGGGGACGTTGCTCATGGTGGCCCTTGGCCTTGAGTCCCTCTTACTGCACTCTATGGGGGAAAGAAAGAGGCCCTAGAAGTAAGTATTGCTCTTAAGATCACGGTCAAGGTGAAGAAATAGGGATCCATTGTGTCAAACAGAGAAAAATGTGACTGTTTTCTAATGACTGCTTGTGCTCAGAATCTCTTCAGATGGTGACAGTTTAAAGACCTGGACAAAGATTCATCATAGCAGAGGGATAGTAGCAGAGGAAATGAGATCAGCATTTATCTCTTCAGTCAAACCTTGAGGTTAAACTCAATTTATCCCTAAACACTATGTCCCTGGTGACAGTGGATGCCTTTCAAATGAAACCATCTTTCCCACTTAGCCCAGGAACCCTCCTTCTGCTGTTCTGACAACTTGAATTTTTAAATGCGTCTGCTGAGAAACACCACCACGGGAACAGAACAGAACAGCAAGGCCTTTTCCCCCTCAATGATGTCAAAGTCCACAAAAAGGCCATTCAGTCTGTGGCTCACTCTGTCGACTCCCCACATCCTGATCATACTTCCATAGAAACCACGATGGTGGTCCCTGGTCTGCATGTTGAATCCCATCACAGTGACCCTTGGTGGCAGGGGCTCCTAATTTGGATGAGATATTTCACTGTGATGCATTAAAAGTGAAGTTCTCTTTCTAATGACATGAAGGATCAAAATTCCTTGGTACAATTAGGTTGATTAAATTGAGTCCTGTATCTAATATGCCTGTAGCTCAATAAAGTTAATGCAGCTTTCAGAGAAGCCCAGCACACAGGCAGGGAACCGTCTGGGTCCTGAGAGGATCTGGCCCACTGTGGTTTTTAAATTAGAAATTTGATTGCTTGCGACATCATCTCAAAATGGTACCAGCCCAAAGAAACTGAATTTTCCATTAGCCCTGGAAAAAAATGACAGATATTTAATTAAACCACTTAGAGATTAGGCAAAGGCTTATTCATGGGATAGCGGGCTGGATATCTTTATAAGCGAAGTCAGGAAATTCACTGGTGAGCCACATCTTTAATGTGGAGATGAATTCCCCGAGCCTGAAGCAGTTCAGGAAGTGTCTGCTGCTCCAGCAGGAAACCACCTCTCCTGCCAATCCCAAGAAAAATAGACATTTAAAACACTTGTTTGTAAAGCACTCGGTGGTCACTGAGGAACATCATACAAAACTTGAAATGTGAAATAAAGAAGCTGCTTTTAATTAAAATTGACAAAGCAACCACCACATCTTGTTAGGAGGTGATTTATTGCAGAAGGAGGTTGATTTGTAGATCTTTGAAAGAGAGAACACTTGCGGTCAGTGCTGAAGGGTAGGTTACCAGAAGGATCCAGCATCCCAGTGGGAAAGTAGCCAAGGTCTACAGCCGGGAGCTACAGAATGCTGCTGCAGCTTTTGGGACAGCCACCACTGGGCTAGAAACGATGCAGGTCACTTTCATTGATCACTAATTCATAACTCCATGGCTTTCAAAGATGGCTGAAATAAAATTGTGTAGATTCCCCCAAAGCAGCAGTCCTCCACTCCAGCTCCTATTGACATTTTCTGGGGAGCTTTTGGAAGTACCGCTGCCTGCTCCAAACCAACTGAGTCAGAATCTCTGGACCCAGGGCTTGCAAAAAAGCTCTTCAGATGCTTGCAAATTGCACACTCAGAGCTGCTAAAAAGGTCAGTTATAGTTGGAATCAAAAGGTCTAACAAACCTGGGCTCCATTCCTGACACCAAGTCAGTCATCCAAGACACTCAATAACTGTGTCTTGACATCACCAACTCCAGTCCTCGAGGCCTCAGTTCCTTTATCTGGAGAGTCCCTGATGGCAACTTCCTGGAAGCTTTCTGAAGGCTAAGTAGGTCTGGCACCACCCACCCACACCCCAAGTAGAAATTTCCTCCTCTTGGCTGATAATGCGCTGATATTTGTCCACCCTCAGATGACCCACTGTGGACCTTTGTAGCAAGTGGCCAGATGGGATTAGTTTCCTCTCCCTGCCTTGCCTTCCCTGAGAATCCCCTGGTGCTTGTAGCTGGGAGAAACACACTCACATGTCTTCCACTCTTTCTGCTCCTACAGCTGCCACGGAAGTGTCCTTTTCGTTTGATGTCGGAAATGGGCCAGTGGAGATTGTAGTGAGATCACCCTCCCCTCTCAATGATGACCAGTGGCACCGGGTCACTGCAGAGAGGAATGTCAAGCAGGCTAGTCTACAGGTGGACCGGCTGCCCCAGCAGATCCGCAAGGCCCCCACGGAAGGCCACACCCGCCTGGAGCTCTACAGCCAGCTGTTCGTTGGTGAGTAGCAGAAGGGCAATCACGACTTCCCTGTGTTGGTTTTAAGAAACTTCACAGTGCAAAAAGCCAGTCCAAGGGGGAGCATTTAATAGAGAGCTCATCTCTTCTAAGATGGAAAGGAGTGAGGAGAACACTTGGAGACCTGGGTTTGGCTCCACACCCCACTCTTTGGAGTTCATGGTCCTCAGCTACATCAGTGTGGGCTGAGACATCTCAGATCTCTCGGATGTCTACGATTTTAGATTTATGGTTTTTAGCCATATAAAACTATTTGATCATTTAGGGCACTTAGAAATGTGAAGAAGGAAGGAAGGAAGGGCAGGAGGAAGGTGCCAAGTTCAACTTTGCTAGAAATGGTGAGGAGTGAGAAAGGAAATGGGAAAAGTTCAGGTTGTCTGAAATGGTAAATAGCAACTCATTCCCCCCTCCACCTACCCTCAAGTTTATAGGTAGAGAAAGACTTAGACTTCTGCTGACATGGTGTTCCTCTGCGTGGGGACCAAGCCAGTGCTGGGGACAGTCAGACACAGCCAAAAGTCTGCAAATGGATCGAGCATGTCTAGTCTTCTTCAACGCTATTGCTATTGACATATTCCAGATGAACCTGAAATCACTTCACAGCAATAGCTCTTCCATGAAGTTTGGTTTCCAGAATATTCATAATCAGGGAGTTAGCAGCATTTCCTCTAAGGAATGAAAAGACAATAGGTTTGAAGGACTTTGGGGAGGTTCAACCTTAGACCCACTCTCTGGGTTTCTGGGGGATCCTTGATCAATTCAGTCAACTGTGGCAAAGTCTCCCATCAAGTCACACTGGGTGTGACCTGGTCACTATTCATTTTCATACCAGCGACCACCAAGGTACCACCATGATGGTGGAGCCTCACCAAGGGTCAGCTAATGTTCAGGAGGGCCAGAGTCCCTGTGGTGCCTTTCACAGTTGTGTTGGGATGATTGAAGAACATTAGAAAGCCATTTTTTAAAAAAGATAAAGTTAAGTATCCACCCACTCCTTTCCTGTGATGTGGAAAAACTACAGAACAAAGATATGTGCGTGAGCTTTGGAAGGGAGAGCCCCGTCCCCCAGGGGCCATGGAGACAGTGACAGATTCTGAAATAAAATTCTCTACAACCTCCATGGGAACTCATGCCTTTCCAAGTCCTTCCTTCAAAGGACAGATCTCAAAGTCTATCAGCTAAATATCAGGTCATTGATTCCTACCAAACATGGTAAGCAAATTTCCCTTCCTGATATGTCTTGTTGTCCACATTACCTACAGCAAATTTCTTCCTAAATTCTGCTGATGTCAAACATGCTGGGTGTGTTCTACTTGATTTTCCTCATAAGAAGTGACTTTGCTGGGCCCAATTTCTCATTTTTCTGATGTTGGCCCCAGATGCAGAGGTCCAACTTGAGTTTTACCTGTTTCTGCCCACACATTATTAAGTCCAAGAATTTTGGACACCTAGTAAGGTTTTAAGATGAAAAGTGACAGAGGAGTATTTACGATGGCCTCAGAAGGAATATTGATTCATCTAAGGAAAATAACGTGAGCATAACTTGGAAGAAGAGCAGAGAGCTACAAGGAGAATTCACAGAAAAAGGAGATGTAAAAAAATAGGCAGCAAAAGAACCTCTCAGGGAGGGTGAAGAGACACGAAAAGAGCAAAGAAAGGAAGGAGAATGAAGAGAAGGTGATGTCGTGGGAGGAAAGGGTTTTATGGAAAAGATAATGTCAAAATGGTGTCAAGTACCATGAGTTAGAAAAAAAAGCTAGAAAAAATATTTTTTAGATTTAGTGATTATGAAAAGATTGGTGACCCCAGAAAGTGTGTTTCCAGTCAGTGGGCTGAGGATGTGTCACCAACCTCTTTTCACTTGGTGATAAGGGTGGTCTCGACTTCCGGTTTCTGATTTCCAGCCATCTCAGCAGTGGGCAGGGTGCTTATCTCTCAGACACAAGCTAGTTGAGTCCCTCTGAGAAATACTGCTCTGCAGCGGAGGTCTACCCTGGCCAAGTGGAGGGCAGCATCGATCCCAGAGTAAAACAAGGTCAACAGCTCTGTATCCTGAAGCCAGTTCTCCCAGAACCTTTCGATCAGATGCAGGCACCCAGGGTGCGGGTTTCAGTTCAACTCCGATAGAAACATTTCTTCAACCAAGTGCCACCACTTCCTCTCTGAGTCTCTATTCTCGTCTGTCTAGTAAAGGAGTTATATTAGCTGTTCCCCAGTTTCTTCCAGCTTCAGACATTTCTGATGATGAGCTTGGGAACTGTGGAACAAGACCTGGGCTGCCAGCTGGTCCACCTTCCCGCAGGGTGGCAGGGTAACAAAGGGGGCTTCGGATCCCACCCCAGCCTGGTGCCAACCTGAAGACCACTGATACATTACTTACTATTTCTCTGATTAAATGGAATACAGTTGTCTCTGGATTAAATGAGCTACACCATGTAAATCACTCCGCAGAGTGATGAGCACTAGACATGAGTTACTGTTCTTATCCTTTGTTTTCTCTTTCTTTCATGTAATTTTCAACTCCCTTCCAAAGAAACCTCTTCCAACTGGCTCATCTCTTGCTGCTCAGAACACTCACCTGAAACATGATTATTTCAACCCAGCAGCCCCAAAAGTACACTCATCTGCACAAACGCTCCCCAAGGACGCTGCTGTCCTGCCACAGAGGCCCCTGAGCAGCTAGCAAGGACCCAGGGGCTGCTCGCCTCAGCCAGGAAAACAAGTGAGAGCCCATCAGGACAAGTCACCAGGTCCCCGCCAGCAACCCAGACACAGCAGGCCTGCCCAGGAGCTTCTTCCAGGCTAGAGTAGGAAGGACTTTGATGTAACTTGACACTGACGCACTCTGCTTTGCACAGAGAGAAGAAGCGAGGGGCACCTTTGCTGCACACAAAGAGGCCACAAGGGACACTCAGCCACCACCGCTTCCTGTGTCAGCAAGGCTGGGTTCACATGGCCATTCCTAGGGTCATTGAGAAAAATTAGAGATGATAGAGTTGTCACTCTACATCTAAAATATAATTAGAATTCATCATCCACGAAGAGCCAACATGGGTGATCTGGAAGTAATAAGAAGCTGGCTTTGAGTGTGCTCTAGTGGGAAAGTAGCAAGTAAATCCAAAATTTAGAAATGACACAAGAAGCGAAAAGCAGTTGCTGGCATTTGTTTGGAAAGCATAGGAAACTTTTCCCCACTTTTGATCCAAAAGGTGCAACAAGCGTGTGAAGACGACCTGTCTGGCCTGGCAGAGGGGCTTAAGCCACATGGTGACAGGAACTCTCAGCCAGCCCAGGCACTGAGTCATCTGTGGCCACCCTGGCCAGACTTCTCTGGGGGTGGGGAACAGCAAGCCTGTTCCTGGTCACTGTCAAGCTCCCTCCTGCAGGGACTCCAGGCTGACCTGAGCCAAGCCTTCCTTGGCACAGAGCCGTCGCAGGGAGTCTGGAGTCCTGAGTCCTGGCAGCTGGGCTGCACTGTGAGGGAGAAGAGTCTGCAGGGCCCCAGCCTGGGAGCGACTGCCAGCCCAGGGCACAGCTAGTTAGTGAGCAAGAGCCACAGAAAGGACTGAGCAGGCAGGTCAGAGCAGGTCCCCTTAGGGCCAGCAAGACACAGGCCAGAGTATAAGTCTTCTTGGTGGTCACTCAGGGAGGTCAGAGTTCAGAGATCTGGAGGTTGCTTGAGGAAGACATCCAGCTCCTGAGTGTCTCCCTGAGAGGGAAACTTGAGTCATCCTAACTGGTGACAAGTGTCCAGGCTCCACCTGTGGGCTCCCCACTTCTTAAAACTCTGCAGAGGCAGATGGTGGCGGGGAGCATCTCTGCTGCACAGCTGTAATCAGAGGAGCTGAAAGTCATTCTGGTTCCTTCAAGTTCTTTGGTGATGGCTGAGAAGTTCACCTGGAGATCCAGAGAGAACCACTGTCTTCATGGTGGCTCAGAGACAGGTGGGGAGAGGGGACATCACCAGCTACTCCTCCAAGAAATAGCTTGTCTGGCAGGAGACCTTTCTTTCCTGAGAGCAATGAAGTTTGTAGAAGATCTGGGATTTATTAAATGGACTTGTAACCAAACAAAAATTAGACCGCTAAGGCCATCTGCTCAGCTGAGCTTGGCTGGCAGTCCTATAAAGGGCCCAGTTTCCTCCAAATCAATAAGATAGCCTGTTTGGTCAGCTGCTCCTCGTACCCTCTGCATCCAACATCAGGGATGGAGAACTTCAGCACCAGCTTCAATACCAAGTGATTGGGAGAGAGAGAGAAAGTCAGCATTTGTGTACAAGGGAAGAAATCAGAAGTGCCCCCAAATCTGCAGATGAATAAAATGATCATCTTTCAGGTCCAGGAAGTTTGCAACATCCAGATTTGATGTCCAGCACTGAAAAAAAAGCACACATGTACACACATAAAATCCAACTTTCCAAAATTCAAGAATTATAACAGCAACTGTATGTTTTCCCCACTTTCTTTCCCCCCATTTTTAATCAGTGCATTATAATTTTACATAATGGTGGAATTCATTGTTACATATTCATACATGCACACAATTTAACGATATAATTTGTCCAGTATCATTCCTTAATGTTTTCCCCTTTCCCTCCCATCATCCTTTTCCATGGTCCCTTTCTTCTACTCTGCTGATCTCCCTTCATTTTGCATGAAATTCCCTCTTCACTCTTTCTTTTCCTTTTTCCTCTCTAGCTTCCACATATGAGTGAAAACACATGGCCTTTGACCTTCTGAGTTTGGCTTATTTCACTTAACATAGTGGTCTCTACTTCCATCCAGTTTTCTGTACATGACATAATTTCATCCTTCTTCATGGTTAAATGAAACTGCATTGTGTATATACACCACATTTTCCTTTGTCCATTCATTAATTGATGGACACCCAGGCTGGTTCCATAGTTTGGCTATTGTGAACTGTGCTGCTATAAACATGGGGATGCATTTGTCGCTATAGTAAGATGACTTTAAATCTTTAGGATCAATACCAAGGAGTGGGAATATTAGATCAAATTGTGGTCCCATGACTAGGCTTTTGAAAAAATCTCCATAGTGGTCATACAAATTTACGGTCCGACCAACTTTGTAAAAGTGTCCCTTCCTTCTCTCTTCTTTCCTTCCTCCCTCCTTCCGTTCTTTCCTTCCTTCTTCCTCCCTTCCTTCCTCCTTCCCTCCTTTCCTTCTTCCTTCCTTCCTTCCCTTCCTTTCCTCTTACGATAAAGTCTTTACAAAGGCTGTCAGAGTCAACATGGACCCTAAGTCTGCATCACATCCTCCCTTTCCTTCCACATTCCACAGGCCACTTTTCTGAAATCGCACTTCCCTTGGATTCTGGGCCAGTTATGCTCTCCTGCTTTTCCTCTGCCCTCGCTGGCCACTGCTAAAGGTTCTCTTGTGTCCTCCTCTGTGTGACCACTGAATGTTGAAGGGCCCCAGAGC
>PVKS010009017.1:39900-65856 GCA_004027875.1 Aplodontia rufa | reverse complement strand
GGTGGAGCAAGCTGCAGCTGCGTTGCAGTCCCACCCCTCCTTCCTGCCCTCCTCTTGGCTAGCTCACAGGGCTGCAGCTGCTGGGGGCAGGTTAGACGCCAGGCCCTGGCAGCTCTTCCCCATCCTAACCTGGCCTCTGGACCCTGCACACCCCAGAGGACATCCTGTTTTTCTCCTTCCTTCCAGACTACATGTCCCAGGCCGGATGCTTATGAAATCCTGTGAGTTCTTCCCTCCCCGGGTCCCTGATGGCCTGGTGCCCAGAGCTGAGACAGGAAATTCACAGCCCTGCTGACATCAACCCAGGCTGAGGCTTGGAGCAAGGCCAAGGTTGCCGGTCCTATTGCCATGCACATCCATGGTGCACACCTGTCAACAGACTCACCTGGGCATGTGTCCCGGACAGGCACATGACACGTCAAGGTCACAGGGAAGGGCAACGTGGGAATCTAGCCATGGCAATCTCTCCCCAGAAGAGTACACACCACTGTTCAATAGGATAGGACCAGACAGGCCTGGTGGCGCACACCTGTAATCCCAGTGTCTTGGGAGGCGGAGACAGGAGGATCACAAGTTCAAAGCCAGCCTTGGCAACTTTAGTGAGAACCTGTCTCAAAATTAAAAAAAAAAAAAATAAGGCTGGGGTTGTGGCTCAGTGGTTTAGTGCCCTGGGTTCAATCCCTGGTTAATACACCCCCCAAAAAATCAGTAGCAGAGAGAGTGCACACGGTGAGCGTGCCAGCGTCTGCGGACCAGTTCCGACAGCACGCAGCCTGCTGGAGAACGCGCCTCCCAGGAAGGCCCTGTGCATGGGGCGGAGTCTGTCAATCACACAGGAATGCACTGTCTGTGAGGTCACACCCGTCCTGGGCAGCAGGTGGCTGCTTGGAATGGACACCCAGTGGTTGTCTGCGTGGACCTCCCCCCTTCTCAGGGGACTTATTCTGCTCCACCGGGCTCACCGGCTTCTCTGGGTCCAGACTCCAGCTCCGCCCGCTGTGCCGCTTTGGACGGTGCACTGAAACACTCTGTGCTGCTTCCTTTTCCGTGAACTGAAGATTATGGGAACTGAGAGAACTGAACGAGAGAATCCCCAGCGAGTACTGAGAACACAGTACTCAGTGCTGCGCCACTGTCAGGCGTCTGACTCCCCCCGTCTGTCCCCTGTGATGTGACTTTACAGTGTTCACCCTGGTGTGCTGTCTTTTGGCAGGACTTTCCTTTCCACAGTTGAGTCCCCGCAGGCTGAATCATGGGTCGTTTTGACAGTGTGCTGTGTGCTGTTTCTGAACCTTGGCGCTTTCTCTTTCTTAGTGTTTATGGGCACTGCTATGTGTGCGGCACTATGTTAAGCCCACTAGGTCTTCAAACAAGCTTAAGAGATTGGGAGGCTGAGGAAGGAGGATGTAATTTTCGAGGCCAGCCTGGATGACTTACCAGACTCTCAAAATAAAAAATAATAACCAAAAATAAATAAACACACAATTAGAAGGGTTCAGGATGTAGCTCAGTGGTAGAGCAGCCCTGGGTTCTTTCCCCTATACCAGAGAGAGAAAGAGTGGGAAGGAGAGAGATTTGTATCAGAGAGAGAGAGAAAGAGAAGAATTTTTATTTAGTTTTTCATGTGATTTTCATTTCTCAGACACTTCGTTGTGTATGTGGTGCTAGGGTTTAGAACTCGCGTACTCACGCATGCCAGGCAAGCACCGTAACCACCAAGCCACCGCTCCACCGAGCCATCGCTCCAGCCCTAAGATTGGTATTCTTGTTACTCATATTTTAGAGAACCAAATAAAACAAACAAAAAAATCCAGAGGCTCAGAGAGGTTAAGAAGTTTCCCAGGCTCACACAGCGTTCAGTTCACACAGGGTTCAGTTCACAACTGAACCCTGTCTAGTTGCTCACTCTCGACACACTGAAATAAGGTTTGGGAGGAAGATTCCAGGCCGTGAGCATTGCTAAATGTCTGCCTGACTTTCCAGCTGGCTTGCTCTCCTCTCTCTCCACCTCCCACAGACACTGTCAGCATCTCTAGGAATAGTGCTTTTTTTTTCCTCACCCTGGGGCATCTCAGTTCCCTGCCCTGGCAGAGGCCTGGCAGTGGTCCCAGCTCACCACTTTGGTGCAGTTGGGTCAGCAGAGGTAGGGGAGGGCATGCAAAACCCAGCAGGAAGGAGGAGTGGCCTCCCGGGGCTGTGGGGGTTGGGTGCTCAGGCTCTTGGATGAGAGAGAGGTGAACCCCACTGCTCAGCCACTCTCCCCCACCAGGCCGGAAGGAGCAGCTTCTCTCTCAGGCTGGCAAAGCTGCCAAGTGGTCAAGCTGCAACCACTTCAGAGGACACCAGAGGGCACCTAGAGTCAGCAGTGGGCTCTTGTGTCCCCTAGGTCTCCAGAGCCACCAGGATCCAGGGCGCTGTGTATTCCCTTGTTGTTGAGAGGATCGCTCTATAGATGTCACTTAGGTCAAAATGGTTCGTAGCATCGTTGGAATCGTCCACATCTTGATGTTTTTCTCCATTTGTTCCATCACTGACAGAGGGTACTGGAATTTATGCCACAGCCTGGAAACCGTCTCAGGGAAGAAGGTTATAGGATTCATCTCATTCATTTGTTTTTTGATCCATTCTTTGGTTCTCTCAGATTTCCGGGGGATACACCTGATCCCTCTGGTCCTCTGTCATGAGCGTAGCAACCGCTTTTAAATTTTTTCTATTATTAGCCAAGCGTGGTGGTCCACACCAGTAATCCCAGCAACATGGGAGGCTGAAGCAGGAGGATTGCAAGTTCGAGGTCAGCCTCAGCAACTTAGTGAAGCCCTAAGCAATTTAGCAAGACCCTGTCTCAAAATAACAAAATTTTGGGCTGGAGCGGTGGCTCAGCAGTTACGGTGCTTTCCTGGCATGCATGAGTATGCAGGTTCGAACCCTAGCACCACTTACACAACTTAAGTGTTGGAGCAACAAAGGCTATGTGAAAAACTAAATAAAATTGATTGTCTTTGCCTTTCTCTGTCCTTCTCTCTTTTTTTTTTTAAAGAGAGAAGGATAGTGTGTGTGAGAGAGAGAGAGAGGAGAATCGATTTTTATTGAGTTTTTCACATGGCTTTCAGTGCTCTGAAGTTTAGTTGCATACATGGGTGCTGGGGTTTGAACCCATGTACTGTGCATGCCGGGCAAGCACTGTAACCACTGAGCCACCACTCCAGCCCCTGTCCTTCTCTTTTTAATAATAAAAAAAATTTTTAAAGGGCTGAGGATATGGCTCAAAGGTTAAGTGCCCCTCAGTTCAATACCCAGTACCAAAACAACATAGTTTTTACTATTATTACCTTTTGTACTGGGGATTGAATCTTTGAGGCTACACAAATATACCATTTCACCCCAAAGCATCACCCACTTATTTTGTCACTCCTTGGTGGATTTTGCCTGCATCAATTATTACTGTAGTCTTCTTTATTTTTATTTATTTATTTTTTAAAAGAGAGAGGGACAGTGAGAGAGAGAGAAACAATTTTTTTTTAATTTACTTTTTCATGTGGCCCTCGTTGCTCCAAGACTTCGTTGTGTACATGGTGCTGAGGTTTGAACTCGCGTACTCGCGCATGCCGGGCAAGCGCCGTAATCTCCGAGCCACCGCTCCAACCCAGTCTTCTTCTTCTTCTTCTTCTTCTTTTTTTTTAAGAGAGAGGGACAGTAGAGAGACAGAGAAAGAACTTTATTCAGTTTTTCACATGGCCTTAATTGCTCTAACATAACACTTAGTTGTGTACGTGGTGCTGGGGTTTGAACTCGGGTCCTCGTGCTTGCCAGGCAAGCGCTGAAACCACTGAGCCACCGCTCCAGCCCCAGTCTTCTTCTTTTTTAAAGAGAGAGAGGGACAGTGAAAAAGAAAGAGGTAATCAATCTTATTTAGTTTTTCACGTGCCTTTCCTTGCTCTGACACTTCGTTGGGCACGTGGTGTTGGGGTTCAAATCTGTGTCCTGCACATGCCAGGCAGGCACCAAAACTGCTGAGCCACCGCTCCAGCCCCACTGTAGTCTTCTAATGATGACTTTGCTATTTCTCTAAGCCTGACATTTATTAATTGGAATACTTCTCTAAGGAAGATTTATCCCTTCTCCCACATGTATTAATGTATTTAATCTGTTGTTTTATTTAAAATTTTTGAAGTTAATTATTTTTTAAAAAATTCATAAGGTTCAAAATGAAAAATGGGTGAGGGGCTGGGGTGTGGCTCAGTGGTGGGGCATTTGCCTAGCCTGCACGAGGGCCTGGGCTCAATTCCCAGCACCTAAATAAGTAAATACATAATGGGGCTGCAGCGGTGGCTCAGCGGTTTCTGCTCCTGCCTTGCATGCAAGAGGATGTGGGCTCGAACCCCAGCGCCACATACACAGCGACGTGTTGGAGCAACAACAGTCACATGAAAAACTGAAAAACTAAATAAGATTCTCTCTTTCTCAGTCTCTCTCACTTTCCCTCTCTCTCTTAAAAAAATCAATAGATTTTGTGCATATTCAAACAACATCCCTAAATCTCTTCTATACAACTGGTAGAAAGGCATTCTCAGTGTTCAGTTCTGCACTTACTTTTGGTGCCAGGGATTGAAGCCAGGTTCGCTTAACCACTGAGCCACATCCGCAGCCCTTTTATTTATTTATTTATTTTTAAATTTTATTCGTTCAAGATAGTCTTACATTTAGGAGGGAATAACTGCCATACAATCATGAACATAATGCCAGAGCAAGCCAAGGCTGATACCATCCCATGGTCTCCCCTCTTGGGTTCCCCTGATCCTATGTTTCCCCTACTTTTCCCCCATGTTAGTTGGGCTTCTCATGGAAGTCGAAGGTTCCCCACTGGGTTGATACCCCACCTACTCCCTCCCTCCAGCTGCGTTGATAACCCTCCTATTCCCCACCGCCACCACCCTCCCTTCATCCCCCAGCATCATAGGCAAGGTTCACCCTGTTCCTGTAAAAATTCACCCACGTTGAGGTTATTATTAGCTTAGCCAACTTTCCGTCTGTTTCCAGATGTATTCTACATATGAGAGAAAACATTTGGCCCTTGAGTCTCTGAGATTGGGATACTTCACTCAGCATAATTTTTCCATCTCCATCCATTCGGCTGCAAAAGCCATAATATCGTCTTCTCTAATGGCCAAGTAGAATTCCATTGTATATACGTACCAAAGTTTTTTAATCCACTCGTCCAGTGAGGGGCATCTGGGTTGGTTCCATAGTCTAGCTATAGTAAATTGAGCTGCTATAAACACTGATGAAGCTGTATCTCTATAATATGCCGATTCTAGCTCTTTGGGGAAGATACCCAGGAGTGGGATAGCTGGGTCATAAGGTGGTTTCACTCACAGTTTTTTGAGGAGTCTCCACACTGCTTTCCAGAGTGGCTGTACCAGTCTGCAGTCACACCAACAATGTGACAGTGTTCCTCTCTTCCCACAGCCCTTCCAGCATCCGTAATTGTTTGTATTCTTCATTTTTGCCACTCTGACAGGAGTGAGGTGGAATCTCAGTGAAGTTTTGATTTACATTTCTCTTATTGCTAGTGATGTAGCGCATGCATTTTCTCATATGTTTATGGGCTTTTTGGACTTCCTCTGTTGAGAAATTTCTATTTAGCTCCCTAGCCCATGTATTGATCGGATGATTTGTGATTTTGGTGTTTAGTTTTTTGAGTTCTTTATATATTCCAGATATTCGCCCTCTGTCTGAGGTGTAGCAGGCAAAGATTTCCTCCCATTCTGTAGGATCTCTCTTGACACTCCTGACTAATTCTCTAGCTGTGCAGAAGCTTTTCAGTGCACTGGCATCCCATTCATTTATTCTTGGCTTTAATTCTTGTGCTATGGGAGTCTTATTATGGAATGCGGTGCCGACCCCTATGTCCTGTAGTGCTGATCCTACTTTTTCTTCAAGCAATTGTAAAGTTGCTGGTTTAATTTCCAGATCCTTGACCCATTTTGATTTGATTTTTGTAACCACTGAGCCACATCCGCAGCCCTTTTTATTTTTTTTATTTTTTATTTTGAGCCAAGTTGCTTAGGGCCTCACCAACTTGCTGAGGCTGGCTTTGAAGTTGGAATCTTCCTGCCTCAGGTTCCAGAGTCACTGGGATTACAGGCGAGTACCACCACCCCTAACCAGTTCTCTACCTTTATGAAAATGTAACTTGGAAATGAATCCTGATCAGTACATAAAGACTCATTTTTCACATAGTGTTCCAGTGCATGAATATACCATACTTTATTTTTGTGGTTGTAGGGATTGAAACTAAAGGTGCTTTACCACTGAGCTATAACCCCAGACCTTTTTTATCTTTCTTTTTAAGACGGGGTCTCATTAAATTGCCGAGGTTGGCCTTGAATTTGTGATCTTCCTGCCTCAGCCTCCTTAGGCCCTGGAATTACAGCTGCAGGCCATCGTGCCTTGATATGCCACACTTGATTAACTGTCCCCATACTAATGAGTGCTTAAGTTGTTTCCAAATGCTCTCTCTGACAAGCAATACTGTAAGTGCTCCAACGTGCAGAATTTACCCTGTAGACACCCCTGCACGAGAAGGAGGGGTCAAAGCACGTGTGTAGTTTCCTTTCTTTCTTTCTTTTTTTTTTTGGTACTCAAAATTGAATGCAGGAGCACTTAACCACTGAGCCACACCCCAGCCCTTTTTAGCTCTTTTCTATTTTGAGACAGTGCTCACTATTGCGTTTTCCATTTTAATGCTGTTTCTTTTAGAGGTCGTACCAATTGCATCAAGTTAGATCCTGCATTAACTTCCAGGGGTGCTGGAACAAACTACCACAAACTAGGTGGCTTAAAACAGTAGAAATTTATAGGGGGGTGCCATGGTGCAACCCTGTAATCCCGATATTCAGGAGGCTGAGGCAGGAGGATCACAAGTTCACGGCCAGCTTGGGCAACTTAGTAGACCATATCTCAACGAATTTGATTGTTTGATTTCTTTTCTTTTTCTTTTGTTTTTCTGACGTGCTGAGAATCCAAGCCAGGGACTCATGTATGACAGGCAAACCCTTTGTCACTAAGCCACATCTCTAACTCACAAAATAAAAAATTTAAAAAAGGGTAGAGATAAAACTCAGTGGTAGAGCACCCCTGGGTTTCCCGGTACTGCAAACCCAAACAAAACAGAACAAGAAATAACAAGGCTGAGCTCACCGGTATCACGCTTGCCCGGCATGCACAAGGACCCAGATTCGAACTCCAGCACCATGTACACAACTAAGTGTCAGAGCAACAAAAACCAGGAGAAAAACTAAATAAAGTTGATATTCTCTCCCTCTCTTAAAAAAAAAAGAAAAGAAAAAGAAAGGAAAGAAAGGACATGAAACGTTTTCTTTCCCAGTTCTGCACCTGTGAAGTGGCTCCTCTGCAGGCCCTGGGGACAGCCCTGCCTTCAGTCTTCTATCTTCTGGACCGCGCAGGCAAGCTCCTGCTCCAATCTCTTCCTCTGTCTTCCCCCTAGGTCCAAACCGTCCTCTTCCTGTATAGATGCTGGTCATTGGATTAGGGTCCTCCCTCACCCAAGGTGACCTCATTTCAACTTGATGATATCTGCAAAGACCCTGTTTCCAAATAAGGTCACATGTTCCCAGAGTCCAGGTGATCACAAATTTTTGGAAACCCTCTTTAAACATCCCCACTAGCAAAACTTAAACATTCTCCAAGGGATTCGAGTGACAGTCGGTATGATTAGGAATTATTTTTGGTTGTTGGATTCTGCTTTTGTGAAGTGGGGTGCTCTGTGGGGACTGGGCTGTGTGGAAGCCTGAGATTTACAGACGATCGTTGGCACCCCATGTTGGGAGGAAAGCTGAAGGGACACACACACACACACACACACACACACACATATATATAGAGAGAGAATATATATTATATATTCTCTATATACGTTCTGGGCTGGGAGTCCACCTAAGTAAGTTCCCTGTGGAATAACATCACTGGTCCTGACCAGTGTGGAGACCAATCCAGAGTGTTCAGGTCAGGGACTGCACATGGCTGCTCATGGAGTAAAACTGTCCCTGGGAGAATCTACAAAATCCTCAAAAATCTCAACTTCAAAAACACAAACAACTCAATCAATAAATGGGCCAAAGAGCTAAATAGAAACTTCTTAACAGAGGACATTGTTCAAACCAATGAATACATGAGAAAGTGCTCTAAATCTCTAGTAATCAGAGAAATGCAAATGAAAACCACATTAAGATTTCACCTCATGCCAGTCAGATTGGCAAAAACAAAGAAAATAAACAACAATAGATGCTGGAGGGGCTGTGGAGAGATAGGCACACTAGAACACTGTTGGTGGAACTGCAGACTGGTACAGCCCCTCTGGAAAGCAGTGTGGAGAATCCTCAAAAAACTAGGGATGAACCCACCATACGACCCTGCTATTCCACACCTGGGTATTTTTCCAGGGGAGTTAGAATCAGCGCATTATAGCGACACAGCAAAATCAATGTTCATAGCAGCTCAGTTTACAGGTGCTAAATTATGGAAACAACCCAGATGTCCCTCACTGGATGAATGAACCCAAAAACTGTGGTACATATATACCATGGAGTTCTACTCATCAACTAGAAACAATAATATTGCAGCCTTTGAAGGTAAATGGATGGCTACAGAAGAAATTATCCTGAGTGAAATCAGCATAACCCAGACAGCCATGGGTCAAATGTCTTCACTCATCTGTGGAGGCTGGAGCTAGACCCTGGCCATTGTGAAAAGAGGTCTATTATCGTGTTTTAAATCCTGAAAAGGTGTAGCGACATACATCCTAAGGCATTCGTAGATATGTATTGGGATGTGGGGGAGATAAGGGTGGGTAATTGGGGGGGCTCTAGGGGGTAGATCTAATTTTCAGAATATGTATATATATTATATTGTTTTCTTAGAAGCATGTATGATTGCTCAACAAATAAATTTCTTAATAATAATTTTTTAAAAAACTGTCCCTGGGAATATTTTGTCTTGCATAGTGCTGTTCAGATATTAATATTTATAACTGGATAAATTTCACACTAAAAATTTAGATTCTTGGGGCTGGAGCGGTGGCTCAGAGGTTTCGGCGCTTGCCTGGCAAGCACGAGGACCCGGGTTCAAACCCCAGCACCGCGTACGCAACTGAGTGTTGGAGCAACTTAGGCCATGTGAAAAACTCGATAAAGTTGTTTCTCTCTTTCTCTGTCTCTCTCACTGTCCCTCCCTCTTTAAAAAAAAAAATTTAGATTCTTGTTGGACACAGCGGTGCACACGCCTGTAATCCCAGCAACTCAGGAGGCTGAGGCAGGAGGATCCAAGTTCAAAGCCAGCCTCAGCAGCTTAGCAAAGCCCTAAGCAATTTAGTGAAACTCTGACTAAAAGTGAAAAATAAAAAGGGCTGGAGTTGTGGCTCAGTGGTTAAGTGCTCCTGGGTTCAAGCCAAGGTATCAAAAAGAAAAAGAAAGAAAGAAAATAAATAAATAAATAAAGATTGATTAGATTCCCTAACTTCTAGGATTGGGGGTGGGGAGATTGACACTGCTCACATTTCCACCTGTCAATAAATATCTGACTATGGTTTTGGACCTTCAAACCAAGGGACAGTGTAGTGCAACCCCAGCTGTGAACTCTGAATCCCAAGTCTGCCACTTATGAACTGTGCATCCCTGAGCAAGTTGCACGATGTCTCTGACATTTAGCGACCTCATATGTAAAACTAGCACTGATTTATTCAATAAAATTATAGAGAGGCTGGGCACAGTGGAGCACGTCTGTAATTCCAGTTACTCTGGAGGCTCAGGTAGAAGGATCACAAGTTCAAGGCCAACTGGGCAACTTAGCAAGACCCTGTCTCAAAATAAGAAATAAAAAGGACTGGGATGTAGTTGAGTGGTGCCCCTGGGTTTAATCCCCAGTATCTTCCCCACCCCAAATTGTGTTGAGCATCTTAAGTGTTTGAGGCTTTGGGGACGTGTCAGTAAGTGAAGCATATAAAGCCCCTAGTTGCTGAAGAGCTGCGGGGTGGTGAGGGTAAGCAGGTAATGAATCATACAGTATATTGAAAGATGATCGGTGCTGTGGAAAAGCAAAAACCAATACCCAGTGTGCACAGGGGCTGGGGAGATGGGGCACAATTACATTGTTAAACAGGCTGTTTACCGAGGTGACCTTTGAGCAAGGTCTCTATGGAGGCTAGGACTTGACCATGGCTAACCGGGAACAGCCCACTGGGACCTTGGAGGAAGGAGGGGGTTCAAGTGGCTAGAGAAGGACTGGGAGAGAGGTGGGGCTGAGGTCACAGAGGAAGTGGGAGTGGGGCCAGCCAATGGGGGAAGGTCTTGTAGGCCACAGAAGGGTTCCAGGCTGTACTCTGGGTTAGATGGGAAACATGGGAGAATCTGACCTAATTTATGTCCTAAGCTATCTGTGTGGCTGCTCTGTAGGACGGGATAGGTGGGTGCAAAAGGTGGAATGTGGAGTCTGGGGAGAAGCTGGCGCAATCCAGGTGGGAGTGAGGTGGCACAGCTCAGGGACCTGGCTGCCCAGGGGGTGGGTGGGCCAGGTGTATGTCCACGGTTGAGCTGGGCAGGTCCTGCCCACACAGTGGGTTCAGGCTGCCAGGAAGCAAAGGCTTCAAGGATGACTCCATGGTTTGGGCGGAGCAACCGGAAAGATGGGGCTGTGACTCTGAGATGCAGGCAGCCTGGCGGGGCAGATTCCGCGCAGGAGGGGTGAGAAGATAGTTTGGGATGACTATCCCTCAGGTGAATGTGCTTGGAAACACAGGGCTGGAAATGAGGAGTCAGAATTGGGAAAGAATTCGTGACTGGAAAGCTCTGAGAACAGGGCCTGGAGCCTGGTCAGAGCCCAGGGATCACTGCTTCTTAAGGCCCTGGAAAAGATCCCCCCCTTTGACTCCTGTCACCACGTGCATCCCCCATTCCTCTTGATGATGAGGTATTTCCTTCCTCCTCAAGGTTGGGAGCTGTACTCTCCTCGGATGGACCAATCAGAGATTGATTGAACCCAGGGACACTAAGCCACTTCCCCCGCTCTTTTTATTTTAGTGGGGAGTGGACAGGATCTCGAAAAGTTGCTTAGGGCCTCAGTAAGTTGCTGAGGCTGGCTTTGAACTTGGCATCCTCCTGCCTTGGCCACCCGAGGCCCTGGGATTACCCGGTGCGGGTGCTCCACCGCGTCCATCCAGGCTAGCGGTGAGTGGGGGGTGTCCTGGGAACCTGGAGACTCTACCACTGAGCTACACCCCCAGCCCTTTTTATTTTTTTATTTTGAGACAGGGTCTCCGGATCGCTGGGGTTCCAGGCTGGCACTTAAATCTGCTCTGGTGAGTCCTCAAACAAGCGAACTCACTTCTCTGACCATTAGTTACCGTACCTGTAAAAGCAAGAAAACAAAGACTTTGCAGAGGAGCAGACGAGAAGTAATAGACTTCAGTGCCCCGCACGCAGCAGGTGGATGCTCCTAATTTTTGGTCTGTTTCTTTCCTTCTCTTCCATGACACCATGATCCCGGAGAAAAGAAGCAAAGTCGGTGTCCATCCCAGCTATTTATTGAAGGGGAGGGTGGGATGAAGGTGCGCAGTACGCGGAGGCCCGAGGACCCTCCCAGGAAGCCCTCCTGGCCGGGCGACTAAGGGGAACCTTGAGCGCGTCCTCCCGCTGACCCGGAGCTCCCCCTAGTGGCACAGAAAGGAGATGACGCTCTGGCTGGGGAGCCTGTAGGAGGGAGAGGCTGTGCCTCCAAGGATGCACTTTTGCTATCAGGGTCAAGGTCAGGGTGAGGGCCAGTGGGCACTGGGTTCTGGGAGGTGGACTTTGAGGGGCAGAGCCATCTGACTTTTCCTGATCTCTGACTCTTTTTTTTTCCAGGGCTGAGGACTGAACTCGGGGTCTTGCTGCGCGTGATAGGCAAGCGCTCTGCCAGAGCTAAATCCCCAACTCCTCCCCAATTCTTAAACACCATTTAAATCCATGTCCAAAGTAATTTTGGAGTCATCTAGAACCATCAGGTCTCTGGGTACTCTCTCTGGGCAAATCTGTCCCCCACCCTTGGGAATCCCCTGGGACAGGTGGTGTGGGACTCTGCTCCAGCTACAGGACCATAGCTGACCCAGTAGGAGTCTGAAGATGCTGGTTTTAGACTGCTTTGCTCTGTGACCTTAGACAAACCACCTGACCACCTCCCTCAGCCGCCTCTTCTGCAAAGCGGGGTGGTCAATGCCCATGATGGGGGGGACTGTAGGGCTCCGATGCAGGTAAAAGCACAGCGTGAGAGGTCAATGTTTCCCCATCATCCTGTAGGGCAAGTCCAAGTGCACCACCTGCACTTATTCTGCGGCATCCTGGCCATGGGAACACCTGTCCCTGTCTCCTGGACTTCGTCTGGGGAGGGAAGGATAGGATTGTCAGAGAACTCTAGAATCTGAGTCCCCTCATAGTAAAGAGGCAAGTGCTGATGATCTGAAAGGATAAGGGGCTTGTCCAAGGTCATAGAGAGAAAAGAGTGGGGACACGTTGAGGGCAACATTTGCTGCCCCAGAAGGGTCTTGGGATGGAGGGGTGGGTGGGGGGTTTGGGAGCTACTGAGGATGGACAGCGTCTTAGATGAGTTGGATCTACTCCTGGGAAGGAGTGTGAGGACTTGAGCTCCAGATGGCCTGGGGTTGGGCCTTTTGGGGACGTGGATAGAAGGGGCCCTGCTGAAAGGGAGAAGTTGAGAGACGATGGGAAGGTGAGGTGTACTGGGAGGAGGAAGGGGTCTGGCTCCTCCTCAAGGCTGCCATGCAGGCAGCTCAAGAGTCCCGCCTGGGCTGGATGGTTTGGACAGAAGATTGCCCAAATGGGCTGGTGGGTGTCGAGAACCAGGACTGAGCATCGCGGAAGATGGGGGACAGCTGCTGCTCTGGATCATCCCTGAAGACCTCCACGTGGGTGTCAGCATCGGCGTCCAAGGGCTCTGCCTTGGTGTCTTGGCTCAGCCAACCCGTTGTGGCCCAGAAGAGGCAGATGGCCAGCAGGATGCCGGCTGCCGAACACATTGCTACGCCTGCCAGGCGACAGGTGGCCAGGGCCCGGTTGTAGTCTTCTGCCCGCTGATCCAAGGATGGGAACTTGTCATCGCTCACACTCTCCAGCTTGGGCGGCACCGCATAGCCAGTGGTCAGGGCTGCCACACCCAGCAGCAGTAGCAGGGTCCCTGAGGACAGGCTGATCTGGAGAAAGGAGGACACATGGGGCGGCAGTCAGGGCCAGCAGCCAAGATATCAGCTTGGATCCCAACTGGACTTAATGATGACCCTTTGATCCACCCTCAAGTCATGGAAATCACAGAACGTATCTGTTGGGATCTCATGGACATGGAGCGTAAATTGTCATGTTTCGTGAAACCTTGAGGCCTCCTGATCAATTTCCTCCCCAGCTAACATCTAGCAGTGGTTTTCTCTGACCAATCCTGAGTCCCCTCCATCATTATTTAGGTTCCATTCTATCCCCTTGTCCTTTCTGCCCTCTGTTTCTCTGTTGGGTGAGCCTATGCATCCTCAGATCTCATCTTTTTTTGGTGTGGGGGGGTACTGGTTGGAACCCAAGTGTGCTTAACCACTGAGCCACATCCCCAGTCCTTTCTATTTTTTAATTTTGAGACAGGGTCTCACTAAGCTGCTTAGGGCCTCACTAAGTTGCTGAGGCTGACTTTGAACTTGTGATCCTCCTGCCTCAGCCTCCCAAATTGCTGGGATTATAGGTATGTGCCACCACTCCTGGATTCTCAGATCTCATCTTAAATTTCCCTTCCTGGGGGGCTGGAGCAGTGGCTCAGTGGTTACGGTGCTTGCCAGGCATGTGCAAGTACACGAGTTCAAACCCCAGCACCAGGTACACAGCAAAGTCTCAGAGCAACGAAAACCACATGAAAAACTAAAATAAGAATTGATTCTGTCTCTCTCTCTCTCTCTCACTGTCCCCTTTTTTCTCTAAAAAAAAATCTCTCCTTAGGAAAAACTTTCAGGACATTTATTAGTTCTTCCATATTGTGGTGTGTGTGTGTGTGAGAGAGAGAGAGAGAGAGAGAGAGAGAGAGAGAAAGTCATGCAGGGGATTGATCCCCCGGGGTACTTCATGAAATTACATCCCCAATCTTTTGTTTTTTGAGATAGGGTCTTGCTAAGTTGCTGAAGCTGGCCTCAAACTTGTGATCCTCCTGCCTCAGCCTACTCTATCTCTGAGATTACAGGCACTGATCATAGTTTTCATTAGTGTTTTGTAGTTTTCCTCATATTGTACATACTTTGTTAGATTTACACCTGTGTTCCTATTTCTCCCCATCCCATGCTAATGTAAATGTTTCTTTGCTTTTTGTTGCTGTTATTGTTTGCCTTACTGGAATGGAACCCAAGGGTGCTGTACCACTGAGTGACATCCCCAGCTTTTTTTTCTTTCTTTCTTTCTTTCTTTCTTTCTTTCTTTCTTTCTTTCTTTTTTTGAGACAGGGTCCTAAGTTTCCCACACTAGCCTCACACTTGCAATCCTCCTACCTCACCTCCAGAGTGGCTGGGATTACAGATGTGTACCATCATGTCTGGCAGTAATGAGTAAAGCATTTTAAATTTCTGGCTGTTCTTCATTGTTCATTTTCTGAAGGAAATATTGGGGAAGACTCCAACTTTCCTTAAAGGTCTGAGGATCAGCACACTAGTAGCAATTTGGGGACACGTGGGGAGAGCCAAAAGCTAATGTGCTGTAAGAGTAGGGGCACCCTGGGGAACCTGAAGACTAAGAGAAAATGTGCAAAATCCGCAATGTGATGGTTTGAACTGCTGGGTCAAACTTTGCCTAAAGGCACACAACCTCTAATCTCTTCTAGAAAATGAGCAACAGGGAATGCTTTCCCTTTACTGTTTAAAACTATTTGAGGTTTATTCCCCACCTCCTGTCCCCCAGGACTGGGGATGGAACACAGGGGCGCTCTATCACTGAAGAACATCCCTGAGCCTTTTTATTTTGACTCTGGGTCTTGCTAAGTTGCTTAGAGCCTCACTAAATTGCTAAAGCTGGCTTTGAACTTGCAATCCTTCCGCAACTCTGGAGTTGCTGGGATTATAGGTGTGCGCCCCCACTCCTGGCTATAGGTTGTGTTTTCTGTTGCTGGAATGTGCAAGACTCCTAACTACTACACCATTCCTTTTATTTCTGTCCTCTGAGCCTCGAATTCAATCCCATCTCCTCCACGAAGCCACAGGAATCATAGGAGTTGCCCCTGGTGCCTTACCTTCCAGCACAGAGAGGGCCAGGGACGGCGAGGGCACAGGACTGGTGGTCCTTCAGGGTCATCACTGAGAGCAGTGCCCGCGCAGTCCTCATAGAAGAGGTGCAGATAAGAGTGGACCCCGTACCACTTGCTTTCCTCTACGCTGGTGCCACGGCCGCAGGCGCAGGGATGATTGCAGCTCAGCATCCTGGATCCCTGAGGGGCGGGCAAGCTGACTGAAGAAGGGTTGGTGACAGCTGCTGGCGGCCGGTGGCTGGCGGTGACTCTCCCACCCCCCACCTTTGCATCCCATCTACTTCTCCCACTTTTTGTACTGGGGACTGAAGCCAAGGGCACTTAACCACTGAGCAACATCCCCAATCCTTTTCTTATTTTGAGACAGGGTCTCACTAAGTTGCTTAGGGCTTGGCTAAATTGCTAAGGCTGTTTTCAAACTTGGGATCCTCCTGTCTCAGCCTCCTGAACTACTGGTATTATAGGCATGAGCCACCATGCCCTTTTATTTTTTTAAATTTTGAGATAAGCTCTCACTAAGTTGCAAAGGTTGGCCTTGAACGTGCAATTTTCTGGCCTCAGCCTCCTGAGTAGCTGGGATTACACCTCCCTTTCTAGCATGGCCTGGCCTTCTGGAATCCTCGCTTGTCTTTCCCTCAATATCTGTGAATAAACCAATGACTGAGGTGCTTAGCCCAGTGCCCGGCCATTGCAGGTGTCAATCCATGTGCATGGATGGGCTCTGGAGCCTGACTACTTGGATTGAAACCCCAGACCTACCACTTCCTGGCTATGTGACCTTAGACAAGTGCTTTCACCTCTCTGAGCCTTGTGCTAATAATGATAGCTGTTCTATTTAGTTATTGTGTCTGGTGCTGGAAAACAGTCGCTGTTATGATTATTCCTACAATTCCTTTATATTATTTCCATCCTGAATTTTGGGGGCTCCATGTCTAGACTAAGAGATCCTCATCTCTCCACTCTCCCCCAGAGTCTCACTTCCCATTCAGGGCCCCTGGGAGGGGAGGGTAATTGCCATGGCCAACACTTGTCCAGCGGGGCTGGAATCTCTGAGCTACAAGATTCCTCCCCAGGGCAACCTCTACACAGTCTCCAACTTTCAAGGAATTTTGACTTCACAAAAGGTGAAACTCAGGGACTTTCAGGATTAAGGACTGCTGGGTTTCTAGAGAAACCTATTTAAGAACCCTCTTTTCACAAAAGGGAGCAGAGTCCTCAGGAACGGAAGGTATCTGTTTGTTTGTGGTGCTGGGAATTGAACCCAGAGCCTCCCCATGCCAAGACAGTGTTCTAGCAGTGAGCCCCAGCCCCAGGCCTGGAAGTTACCTGTGTATGCCACAGAGGTCGAGCTAAATCCACAGCCTGAAACTGCGGTGAGGACTGGCCTGCCCCTCCCACCCGCATCACGGACCTTAGAGCAGCTTCAGACAAAACAAAACCGCGCGCTTGTTGTGATGGGCAAGACAAATCTAGAGCCCCCTCTCTTCCGATCAGACGTGGCCCTCCGATCCCTGTCCCTGCGGAGGGATGCACCTGCACTCCCACACACACAGCACCGACGCACACGGATGGACACACACAGGGCGCTTCCTAGAGACCCCGGGGAGCCGCCAAGGCGGCCTGTCCGTAGATCGCGACTGTCAATCTTTCTCACAATCCGGGGCGAGGAAGATGGGAAGAAGGGAATTAAAAAAAAAAAAAAAAGTAACAGAACGGGGAATGGCAGAGGCCTGAGGAGACGGCAGGGCAGGAAGGAAAGAGCGGAGGTCTGGGAGGAGGGCGGGGATCCGGCGGGGGGCGGGCCGGGCCCGGGGCGGGGCGGGGCCAACTCGGTGCCCGCCCCCTGCCAGAGGCCTGCGGAGCGGGAAGGGCTGGGGGCCCCAGGGCGGACGCACTCTCAGAGCAGCACCCTAATTAGAGACCCCAGGTGAGGGGAGGGGGAAGGGACAGCGTCAAGGAATGTGGGCTGGGTCCGCGTCTCCCCTTTAATTCCTCGCTTGCCCGGCCCAAATGTACGCAATCGCTCAGTCCTGTCGGTGCTGGAGAAGGAAGGTGACCTTGACGGTGACTCCCCCTCGGCCTGGTCCCTCCTCCCATTTTAGGGTTGCAAGGAGGAGGTCTGGCTGGCGAGGGAGGGTAAGGAGGGCAAGGATGCCGAGGCTCCTCCGGGGTTGCCATGGGAACCGCTAGGGAGGTGTCCCTAGCCGGCGGGGGGAGGAACTTGGTGGGAACAGAGCGGGAAGAGGAGGGGGCTACTTTGTCCGAGGGTGGGGGGAGACTGCGGCGGAGGAGGCGAGGGGTGGGAAGCGTACGCGAAGGTGACAAGGTGACAAGCCTGAGGGCCTGAAGATGGATGGAATCTGTCGCATCTGCACGGCCCCCTTCGCTCTCCTAGCTAGGTCCCCCGGACCCTCCCACTCCAGCGCCGCTCGCTGCCCCAGGGGGGAGGACACCCTCTTGGAGGGGTGGCTGGGAAAATCAGGCCCCCACCGCACCGCTCTTTCGGACTCGACCACCCTTCCCCGGGATGAAATTGTCTGCGTCCTTTCCTTTAGAGGGAAACTGAGGCAGAGTGGAGTAGAAATGGGTTTTTGGAGACCGGCGTGTGTGTCGGGGGGATCTTGTCCTTTGAAGCCTCGGCCCAGCCTGTCCACCCTGAGGTGTCGAGGCGTGATGAGCTCGTGCTGTCTCTGCCCCTGACCCTTCCCTGGGACCCCCACCTCCCGAAGCGCAAGGCTTGGGCGCAAGGCGTCTGTCCATCCCCAGCTGGGGCTGGGGGTGCGGGTGGAGGGTGGGGTTCTCTGGAACCCGGGAGACCGCCGGGTAGGGGTCGGGCAGCTCTTGGAGCGGGGGCTGAGCTCACCTATCTGCCAGCTGTCTCCGCGGAGCGAGCAGGAGCTGGAGAGAGCAGAGCCAGAGCGGGTTTGGTTCGCGCGTGCGCCGCAGTCCAGGGATGGGAGGGGGCGGTACGGGGGCGGCAAAAGGAGGGGGGAGCTCGCCCGCCCCAGGGACTGGCTCTGCGGACTGCGGTTCCTTGCAGCTTCCTGAACCCCTGTACCCTTCCTGAGTCCCCTCCTCGCTCAGACCCCAGCCTCCTCCTGGAGACCCCACCGCCTCCCTGGGCCTCAGTCGGTCCCTCCTGTGTCCCTCCAACTCCTCACCCCATCACTCCTCAGCTTACTGAAGAGCCATCACTGAGTGTCCATCTCCTCAGTCTCTTCTCTGGGTCTCCACCCCTCTCCACTTTCTTCACCCCCTCACATCTCTGCCTGGTTACCCCACCTCATGGAGCCCCACCTCCCTGCATCTCCTTCCCATGGGCATGGGAGCCTCTGATCTCTCAAAAGCCCTCAGTGAACCCCGCATGATGTGTCCATTCTTTTTCTTTCTTTCTTTTTAAGCTGGGAATTGAACCTAGGGATGCTCTACCACGGATCTGTGCTCCCAGACCTTTTATTATTTTATTTGAAATCAGACTTTCACACTGAGTTGCCCAGGCTGGCCTCCAAATTGCATCTTACTGCCTCGGCCTTCGGCTTTCCAGTTGCTGGAATTATAGGCTTGTGCCACTGTGCCTGGCCTCTTTTCCTCTTTGAGTCCCTCCCCTTGGCTAAGTAAGAATCAGTTCCTCTTACTTTGATGTGGGAGTTGGGGTGGGGGAGGAGGTGTTGGGAGAGAGGTGACTCACCCTTTCCCCTTTGGAAGGAGCCACCAAACTCACAGTTGTGCCCTGGGCAGTGTGTGCCAGCTGCCATCTCCCTGGAGAGTTAGCCTTTGCCAGACAGCTGCCCCGGCTTCATGCCTCACCATGTGCTCACGCAAGCATCTGCTGTGTGGTCTTGGGAAAGCCCCATAGTTGGTGTGTGGTCTTGGAACAGTCATTGTACGTGTCTGAACTTCATCAGGCACTATTGCACCAACATGCCTTGATGTCTTTAGCCTCCATTCTATCCTGTCTGTCCCTGTGCTGGGGGATAGGGACACAGGGCTGAAAGACTCCAAGAATGAGACCTCATCTGCTTGTTCACTAATATATCCGTGAGCCTGCCATAAAGCTTGGCTGGGAATAGACAGTTCAATGAATATTTACTAAACCAACTAATAATAGCTGCAACATTTGAAGTTCATTATTTTGGGAGCTTTATAGGTACTGCAGTACTTACTCATTTAACTGTGCGTGGTCGGGGGACTGCAGAAGCAGGCAGAAGTGAGACTACGGGCTTTGTAAGCCGCACAGGGAAAGAATTTCGACTTTAGCCTAAGGGTACCGGGGAGCTATGCAAGGTTTGTGGAGAGGGGAGGAATATGATCGGATTTGTGTTCTGAAAAGATGCCTCTGGCTACTACAGCAAGAAACCAGTGAGGAGACTGCAGATCAGTGATGCCGTGGCCTAGTACATGTGCAGAGAATGGATTCGTTCAAGGGTTATAAGGGTGGTAAAATGAACTACAGGAACAGCACAAGATTGGAAACAACCTGTGCTGGCTTTAGAACATGCCTACAGATTTTTAAGGACTGTGCAGTAGAGAAGTGGGATCTGTTTCTTCTCTTTGCATCTTTTTTTGGTTTTCATTGGGCTTTTGTTTTTTATTTTTTTTCTGACACTTCGTTGTGTACGTGGTGCTGGGGTTCAAACCCGGGTCTTCATGCATGCCAGGCAAGCACTCCAACCACTGAGCCACCACTCCAACCTCCTGTCTTCGACTCTTGAGTGAGCTGATGACTGGCCCAACCAATGGAGTACGGTAGAAGGGACATTGTGACCTCAGAGAGTAGGAATAAAAGAATATGCAACTTCCTCTGGAACTCTGGCTCCTGGAGCCCTGGGGAACTGTGCAAAAAGTCAGCCTACTCTCAGGGAGTCAACACTACACAGAGGCCATGTGAAGGCACTACAGTCCCACCTTAGCCTTTGAGTCATCACAGTTCAGGCATGGGACAAGAGAGTGAAGAGGCAACCAGATGGCTGCAATCTCCAACCAGCTTCAATCTTTGAGTGTTACTCATGAAAGTGCCAAACATTGTAGAGCAGGGACTGTGTACAGAATCCACAACCAAAAAATGGTTAGTGTGTTATACAAGTAGGTTTGTGGGATTTGTTACGCACTAATTAGTAACTAAACACAACTTCATTATCATATTCACCCATAGAAGACAAGTCATACAAATGATTACATATGGAACATTATGCAGTCATTAAAAAGAAGGAAATTAGCTTTATACTGTAGTTACTGATAAGAAACTTCAAGATCAGTGAAGGAGCCAGGTGCAGTGGTGCATACCTATAATTCCAGAGACTTTGGAGGCTGAGGCAGGAGGATTGCAAGTTTTAGGCCAACCTCAGCAACTTAGGAAGACCCTCAGCAATGTAATGAGATCCTGTCTCAAAAAAAAAAAAAGGGCTGGAAATGTAGCTCAGTGGTTAAGCACCCCTAGGTACAATCCCTGGTACCAAGCAAGACAAAATGTTACAGTAAGAAAGGGCAGTAGAGGCAGAGCTGGCAGAACAAATGCATCAAAATGAAGGGAACTTGGGACTGAAGTGGTGGGTGGCTCAGCAATTACAGTGGTTGGAGCACTTGCCTGGCATATCGCCAGGACGCAGGTTCCAACCCCAGCACCACATACACAGCACAGTGTCCAAGCAACAAAAGCCACGTGAAAAAAATAAATAAAATCGACTCTCTCTCTTTCTCTTAAAAAAAAGGGGGGGTCTGGAGTGGTTGCTCAGTGGTTACACACTTGCTTGGCACAGGTGAAGATGAGAGTTCAAACCCCAGCGCCATGTACACAACGAAGCGTGGGAACAACAAAGGCCACCTGAAAAACTAAACTAAAATACATTAATTCTCTCTCTCACTGTCCCTCTCTCTCGTTTTTAAAAGAGCCACCGCTCCAGCCCTGTCCCTCTCTCTTTAAAAAAGAAAAAGAAAAAGAAAAAGAAAAACAAAAACGAAGGGAACTTAGGCCAGAACTGAAAGGTAGCCCTGTGCTATGGATTGAATATTTGTGTTTTCCCAAAATTCCTGTTGAAGTCCCGATGTGGTGGTGTTTGGAGGCGTGGCCTTGAGAGTCCTCAGAGCCCCAGCGGAGGAGCCGCCTCTCCCGCTCTGCCAACCTGGAGGCAACCCTCGCCTGCCGGCACCTTCATCGCACCTGCAGAACTGGGGAATGAGTGTTGTTCAAGCCACTCAGGCGGTGGGGACTTCGTACAGCCCCCGGAGCCCGAGCCAGCTCTGTTCTGGGTGCTCGGTGGCCTACGGACCCACGCCAGTCACTTCACCAGCTGGCGCAGCTCCTGCGGGTCAGGAACTCACTCAGGGAGGTTCTCTGGGGGCTTCAGCCTCCTTTGCGGCCAGAGCAGGCGCAGCCAGGTGCCGGAGCGTCTGGGGGTGGCGGGGCATCTCTCTCTCTAGTCTGTGCAGGAGACAATTCTGCATTCTCCAGTGTGGCAGCCTCAGGGTGGCCACCCTTCCATCGCTGGCCTAGGGCTCCAGTGAGCTGAGCTGCGTTGCCCTCTTGGCATGAAGTCAGCATGCAGAGGTGCATGCAGAACTGTGACCTCCAGGGATTTTCGTCCTTGGCACCGCGGTTCCACTGGGTCACAGTAAGTGGGGTAGGAAGTGAGGGACACCTGTGAATTCTCTGCGGTTGAGAAAGGGAAGGTTTTAATCTGGGCGTGGTGGCACATGCCTGTAATCCCAGTGACTTGGGAGGCCAAGGCAGGAGGATCTCAAGTTCAAAGCCAGCCTTAGCCACTTGGAGGCCCTGTCTCAAAATAAAAAATAAAAACGGGCTGGGGTTGTGATGCAGTGGTTAAGTGCCCCTGGGTCCAGTCCCTGGTATAAAAAAATAAATAAATAAGATTTAAAAGGTTAAAAAAGGAAGGAAGAAAAAGAAAGAGGAAGTTTTAATTCAATAGGAGACTTGAAAATGGTGGTGATGCAGATAAAAGTCCAGCTGGACCTGGTGGAGTGGACTCTTTCCGCTACCCGGGAGGCAGCAGGATCACTTGAGTGCAGGAGTCCTAGGCCAGCATAGGTGACACAGTGAGACAGGGGGCTACAAAATTCCATTTACGGAAAAACCCAGAGGTGTCAGATGGGTGCAGTCAGAAACATGCGGCGGTTCTCAGGGGCTGGGGAAGGAGAAACGCGGGATTCCTGCTGACAGTGTTTCCTTCCGGAGTGAGGGAACTGTTCGGGAACTAGACGGTGGTGGTGGTGCGTGATACTGCGAAGTACTGGATGTCACCGTGGTCCATTCTATGTGTGTTCCACCACAATCTTCAGAAAAAGAAAGTGAAGAATTGAAACAACCAATAAAAATATGATGGTGGCAGTGACTCAGTTGGTCAGTTTTCTGTTACTGTTACAAAAACCCCGAGGTCAACAACTTGAAAGGAGGAAGTGCTTATTTTGGCAGAGTTCCAGTCCACTGTGGCTGTGCCCAGGTGCCTCTGGGCCTGTGGGGAGGCAGTGTCATGGCGGAAACTGGTGGCCGGGAAAAGCTGTCCACCTAGCGGCAGCCAAAGGACAGACAGAGAGGATGTGCAAAGGCCCTCCCAAGCCCATGAAACTATGAATCCGTGCATTGATTGAAATGGAGCACATTATGTTGTACGCATCTATGAATATGTCAAAAGGAACCCCACTATTATGTTTAACATAATACACTAATAAAAACATTAAAAATGGTTTAGGTAGTGAATTTTATGCTATATACATTTTTGCCCCAACTTTTTAAAAAGTTACCAAAATATTTTTTAGGGGCTGGAGCAGTGGCTCAGCGGTTGGAGCTCTTGCCTGGCATGTGAAAGGACCCAGGTTCAAACCCCAGCTCCACATACACAACTAAATGTCAGAGAAATAAAGACCAGATGGAAAAATAAATACAATTGATTCTCTCTTTCAAAAAATATTTTTTTTCAAATATGATTCTAGGGTCTCCAACTTTTTATAGGCAGGGAGTGGATTGAAAAGGCTGTGTGCCTCCTAAGGACCTTGTGTTCCAGTAGATTCCATGCTCTTGCCCTGCTCTGCAGAGCTGACTTGAGGCTGACCAACCTCCCTCATGGACTGCCTGCCGAGCTCAGCCAATGAGAGGCACTCACAGGAGGTTGGGGAAAGGGAAAAACCAGGACTCTTTCTGCACACATCCTCTGATTTCCCTAGCCTCCCCTGAATGATATAACCACCTTGTCACACTTTGCCCCTGTCACCGTGTGACATTATTGTATATACCTATCTGTTTATTCCCTGTCTTTCTGTCCACTAGAACATCAGCTCCATGGGTCAAGGACTATGCCTGTCTGAGTCACTGATGAATCTTCAGTCCCTAAGATAATGCCAGGCGTATAGTAGCTGCTCAGTGAAGCTTTATTGGCAGAATCAATAAATCAGCAGTCAAACTAAACATACAAGAGAAGAGGGAACGCCGAAGGAGCACGAGCCTGAAATGAAAGCCTGAAGGTTCCCAGCCACACAGCACAACCTCCTCTCACCTCAAGCCCAGGCCTCCTTCCAGGCGAGGGTTATAGCTGGGTCTCCACAGAGAACTTTGGCCTGTAGTTTCTGGAGAAGAAAGAGCAGAACTTGACATTTAGTTAAAAGGAAATCCTGAGAACAGCTGAGGGTGAGAAACCGGGTTGCTAAGAAACCCCCAAGGATGAGGGAGAGGGTTGGATCCATTGCTAGGCAACACAGGAGCGAGACACGCAGTTTGCCTACAAACACCTCCTCCCTCCTTTGCTAGATCTGAGAACGCCAGGGTGGCTTGCTCTTGGAGACTTCTAGTCCAAACGCCTTCTTGTACAGTTGGGGAAACTGAGGCCCCCAAATGCAGCATGCTTAGCCTAAGTCCCCTCCAATTCCTCAAAAAGAACAGGGACAGGGCTGGCGGTTACAGTGCTTGCCTGGCATGCATGAGGACGTGAGTTCAAACCCCAGCACCTCAGGCACACCCAAGTGTCAGCAACAAAGGTCACATGAAAAACTAAATAAAATTGATTCTATCTTTCTTTCTCTCTCACTGTTCGTCTTTCCTTACCAAAAAACCCCAAAACACACACAACACAAAACGAACAAACAAACAGAGACAAATGGCATGGAAGGGCATTGTCACCAAGGAGTGGCTATCTATGGCTAAACTACAGTTTGAGATCAGAGCTGAGACCTGAAGATGCCTATAAAAGTCAGCTGCTTAGCTAACTGCAGAAGGCCTTGAACTTGAACTCCTAAAGGTCAATGACTTTAAACAGTGTCCCGAGGACGCTGGGGAGCCACAGAAAGTTTTCAGCAGTGGTGAGGTTTGTGTTTTCAAAAGACGCCTCCTGCTGCAGCGTGGAGACCCGGCACAAAATCCAAACACGAAGGCACTTTGGGGTCTTGTGCTGTACACCTTCCCATCCACGACACCCCTCCAGGCGGACAGCTCCCGTCGCCGCGCCTGCTGGGTCTCCCTGTGGGCTGTTGCAGGTGTGTGAGAAGCTCCTTCCTTCCCTCGCCTGCACCTGCCTTGCTCTACTGTTCCGGTTACTACTGCTTCCATATGCTCATGGATCCTGTCAGGAAATCAGACAGGCAGAGTGGGGTGGCTCATCTCTGCTCTGTGAAGGCCGGGCCTCAGCTGGGAAGACCCTACAACAGCTGGAAGGGACCCGAATGACTGGAACTGGAGTCATCTGGAGGTTTCTATACTCACCTCTGGGGCCAGCTTCTTATAGCCAAGGCACCTACACATGGTCTGCCATGTTCTCCTCTGCATGACAGTCTCAGGGTTGTTGGTCTTTGGACCTGGCAGTTCAGTCACTCTGCCTTGAGTAACTGAATGAGAAAGGCTTGGAAGGTCATTTATTAATCAGAGAAATTAAAAAATAAAAAATGCCAATGATTCTTGAATGTTTGATAATGTTTCCCCCTCAATTGTATCTCTATATCCATCTAATAAATTTAAAAAAATTTTAAATAAAATAAAATAAAAAATATCTAGGTTATGGGGCTGGAACAGCAGCTCAGCAGTTATGACGCTTGCCTGGCATGTGCAAGGACATGGGTTCGAACCCCAGCACCACGTACTCAACAAAGTGTCAGAGCAACAAACACCACATGAAAAACTAAACTAAAATTGGTTTTCTCTTTCTCTCTCTCACTTTCCCTCTCTCTTAAAAAAAATAAAATAAAAAATCCCAAAAACCTATCTTAATTGCCAGACAGGGATAACTACTATTAAGAACAACAAATCGGGGGTTGCAGTGGTGGCTCAGTGATTGTGGCACTTGCCTGGCATGTGTGAGTACACGAGTTCAAACTCCAGCACCACATACTCAACAACGTGTCAGAGCAATGAAAGCCATGTGAAAAACTCAATAAAATTGATTCTCTCTTTCTTTAAAAAGGAAAAGAAAAACAAATCAGATGAAGGAGATAGATAAGGAGGGTGATATTTTGTTCAGATGCTCAGGGATGACATCTGTGAGGTAGTAAAACGGGAACTGAGACCTGAAGAAAGGGAGCAAATCATGTGGCTATCTGGGGAAGGGCATTTCAGGCAGAGGGGACAATGTGTGCAAAGGTCCTGAGGTGGGAGTGTGCTTGCCAGTCTTTTTTTTTTTTTTAACCAGGAAGTGA
>PVKS010009017.1:0-39800 GCA_004027875.1 Aplodontia rufa | reverse complement strand
AGATGACAAAACAGTTCCTCTGGCAATAACTGCAATAGGAAAAGACTAGAGAAACCTCAGCTAATAAACAGAATTCTAAGATGGCCCTAGGTCCCCAGTCACTGGAGTTCATGCCCCACATAACTGGCTCCCCTTAAGTGAGGGTGAGTCTAGTACGATGAGTGTCACTTTATTTATTTTGGTACTGTGGATTAAAGTCAGGGGTGCTCTACCACTGAGCTAGCTACATCTTCAGCCCCTTAAAAAATTTTTTTTAAATTGAGACAGCACCTTACTAAATTGTTCAGGCTTATCTCTAACTTTCACTTTTTTATTTTTATTTTTTGGTACTGGAGAGTGAACCCAGGGGTAGTTTAGCACTAAGCTATATCCCTAGTCCTATTTATTTATTTAAGACAGGGTCTCGTTAAATTTCCAAAGTTGGCCTTGAACTTGTGATATTCCAGCCTCAGCCTCCTGAGTAGCTGGGATTACAGGCGTGTGCCACTGCACCTAGCTGCATGTTACGCTTGTGTTTAAGCTATAATATATGGGGCTTGGGGCTGGACTGGTGGCTAAGCGGTTACGGCCCTTTCCCAGCATGCGTGAGTACACGGGTTCAAACCCCAGCACCCACATATACAACTAAGTGTTAGAGCAATGAAGGCCATGTGAAACTCAATAAAAACTGATTCTCTCTCTCACTGTCCCTCTCTTTATATTAAAAAAGTTATAATATATGGCAAAGGTGAAGAAACTGAAGACGCAATTACGACCCCAACTCCTCTGAGGGGCACTTTGCCACTGAGCTACACTCCACAGCCTCTTATTTTTTAACTTGAGACAGGGGATTGCTAAATTGCCCTGGCTGTCCTGGATCTTCTGATCCTCCTGCTTCAGGCTCCCAAATTGCTGGGATTACGAGTGCCCACCCCACCTTGCTCCAAATCAACCTTTAGTTAAGTAAAGGGAACTAAGGGAATTTTTCTGGGTAGGTACAACATAACCAGCAGAGACTTTATTTTTTTGCACCAGGGATTGAACACAGGGGCCCAAAACCATGGGGCTATAACCCTAATCATTTTTTTTTTAAAGAGGGATAGTGAGAGAGAGAAATAGGGAATCTTTATTTAGTTTTTCATGTGGCTTTCGTTGCTCCAACACTTCATTGTGTATGTGGTGCTGGGGTTCCAGCCTGCGTCCTTGAGCATGCCAGGCAAGTGATGTAACCGTCCAGCCACCGCTCCAATCCAACCCCACCCCTAATCATTTTTAAGGCCCCCTTAAGTTGCTAAGGTTGGTCTAGTACTTGCCATCCTCCTGTCTCAGACTCCATAGTCACTAGGATTATAGGAATGTGCCACCAGGCCCAGCACCAGTAGACATTTTATTTTTTTATTTTATTTTATTTTTTTTAAAGAAAGAAACAACTTTATTTAGTTTTTCACATGGCCTTAGTTGCTCCAACACTTGGTTGTGTATGTGGTGCTGGGGTTTGAACCCGGGTCCTTGTGCTTGCCAGGCAAGCGCTGAAACCGCTGAGCCACCGCTCCAGCCCCGACCAGTAGTCATTTAAAAACAAGCTTAAAATCTTCTTAGCTAGGTGACTTCAAACAGCAGAAAGATTCTTCTGCTGACTCTGACCAAGTAAGGACAATGTTGTGAGAAGCCTAAGGAGGCCTGGTGAGCGGGCCAACCTGGGAGAAACTGAGCAGCTCTCAGGACTCAGGGCATTACCAGCTGACAGCCACCAGAAAGGTGACAGAGATCTGTCCTAAGACCACAAGGAACTGAATTCTGCCCCCAATCACTTGAGTTTTGAAAAGGATCCTGAGCACTAGACAGGAATGCAGATCAGCCCCTTCCTTGGTGGCTCCTTGAAATCCTAAGCAGAGCCCCAGCTAGGGTGCCTGGCCAGATGCCTGGCCCCCAGAAACTGGGAAACAGTAAATACCCTCTGCTTCAAGGGGCTGAGTTTGTGGCAATTTCCCACACAACAACTAATACATTAGCATATGGATGCTTTTAAGGTCTTGGAACCAACATGGCTGAAACTGCCCAGGTGAGGGATATAACCCAGCAGTGACCCAACCACTGCGTGCATGGACTGGGAGTGGGACACACCCCAACGCCCCTCCCACCTGCACAGAACTTGCTTTCCGCTCCTCTGCCGCTAGGTGTCCCCAGTCTCTGTAAGCAGGTGTCCTCCCCGCCTTTCAGCAATGTAAGGAACCAGAATGGGATGGTCACTCTTCTACTCCACCCTTTCTTTTCCACCTCACATATGGGACACTAAGGCCCTCAGAAGGAAGGAGCCTGGCCAAAGGCCCACGATCACCGCACCGTCCTTGGTCAGGCATTTCACCCTCCCTCCCAGGCAGTTGTGAAGGAGACAGGATAGATCACCTCCTACCCTCCTGCTTTGGGGGAGCGACTTGGAGGCTGACAGGGCTCCACAGTGCTTTAAGGGCTGAGGATTCTATTGAGTGCTGACTGGTGGGCAACCCTGGGTTTGATGCTGATGGTGGGGGTGAAGGGAAGGAACTCATTTTGAGACTGGGGGATGCCCAAGGTGCCCAGCAGCCATTGCTGGGTCAGTGACCCAGTTCCCTTTGTCTAGCCCTGATCCCTCGGCTGCAGATGGGTTCCTCCAGAAACACACAGAGACTGGGTTTAGGGTGCAAGATGTTTATTAGGGATGAACACCTGTGAAAAGAAGAGGATTGGGCACAGGAAGAAGTCAAACCATGCTGCAGGCCTGAAAAAGCCCTGGCTGCTCTGGGGTGGGGCCTGGTCAGCGTCTACTCCACACTGGACAGAAATGGCCAGGCACATATACCATGCTTTGATCAGACTGCAGGGCAGGCCACCCCAGGAAGGGTGTACTCTCTCTGCAGGAGGCCAACCCAAAGGAGCCGGCATCTGGAGGCAGCCACTGACCTACCTCCCTGGCCGGGAAGCCCTTCCTTGAAGGGGTTAGAGGGGCGTGTTTCCCTGCCTGCCCTCAGATCTCCCCAACACTACCTCTTCTTACAGTTTTCCAGCTTGCACTGGTAATTCCCACACCCAGCCTTGGCTCTTTCAGGGGAAAACAGCCTTGAATGATTTTAGGAATTCACTGGTTCTGGTGAACAAAGAATTAGGGGCAGGGGCATCAGGAGGACAGAAGAAAAAAGCTTTGATCTGTTTCCAAAATACACCAGTCAGAACCTCAAGGAGGGTACTGCAGTTTCTGTTCTCTGGTCATTCACGAAGTCTACACTGCAGGCTGTGAGCCAGGGCAAGCCAGCAGCCTACCAGCCACACGGAGGAGAGGGAGTGCCTCCCGGATGCTTCGCCAGAAGGCAGAAGCAGAATCTTAGTCTTGGGTGTTTGTGGGCCTCCTGCAAGTTGCTTCACCACCCACCCCTCAGGTTCTCCCTCTGGACCAAAGCACATCAAAAGCTTCTCACCTCAAGCCTCGTTTCATCCGCAGAAGTTGGTACCACGGTTACACTCACATTTCACAAATCCAAAGAGCTGGGAGGAAGTTGATTTGCTCAAGGTCATGGCTGGGCTTTGAGCACAAGCAGTGGGACCCAACCCTGCTTCTTAATCCTCACTGAGGGCAAGGTCAAACTTTGGGTGTGACCTATCCACATACATTGCATCTGGCCCATAGCAATTTTTAAAAAGTTACGCAAGCTTTCATCTTGATATCTGAAACATCCACATCTCCAGCATCTCTTCAAAAATCTGACATTTCCCACTGGGTCACAACTGGAAGTGACCACCCTTGAACTGGGTCATGATGCCAGTGCCCACCCAGATTCACCCACTCATTAATGTTACCTGCCTGGCCACTGCAGGGTCATGTCTGCTGTTCTTTGTGAAGGCAGGGAGTCCTAAGATAGATAGTGGCCTGGAGAAGCCAGGTGCCTCACCCTGAGACAACCAGCTCTTCTTGTAGGGTACACATCCTAGGGACTTGAATCTGGCAAACTGGGGAAGGGTTGAGTAAGCACAGACATGCAGAACCACAGGGCGAGGTCGGGGCAAATACACTTTATTCATTCCTAGCATCAGACTGGCGGAAGTCCTGCTGTGGGTGCCAGTGCCCCAGACGGAGGGACCCCTCCCTCAGCTACACGACTAGTTCTCCAAGACCACAGACAGAGACATCTCTTCACTCACATGACGTTTTCTGGTTTTTTTTTTCATTGTCTTTTTTTGTTGTTGTTGTTTTCTTAAAAAAGAAAAAAATAGAAAGAGAAAGAAAGAGCGCAAGAAAGGCCCAGAGCCGGAGCACCAAGCTTAAAGGAGGCAGCTGGTGGCTTTGTCAGCGAAGGGAACGCGTGGGGCAGAGACCTGCAGAGACCCTGGGCGTGGGTCCCGGAGGACTCTGGGACCGTTTGTTCCTGAGATTTGTGTGTGTGAATGAGTGTGTGTGAGCCACCCAAAGGGTGAACACACGCCGGTGAGATACAGGTAGTGAGGGCGGAGGGGTGGTGGGGAGGCCGGAGGGGCGGGGCTCAAGGGGGAGATGGGGTGAAAGGGTAACAGAATGGGGGCAGGGTTCCCAAGGGCATCCGGAACGAGGCAAAACTTGCCAATTTCCTCTTTAAAAAAATAGCAGCGCCAACCCCATTTGTCACGAGAAAAAACAGGCGCAAATGCCCACCTTCGTTCCTCTGAACCCATCCTGTCTCTGGCCGACGGATGACCTCCCTCAAGCCGTTGTTTAGACGTGGGACTCTTTGTGGCACTCCATCTGCCATCATGCCTCAATCCCAACCCCCTAGCACCAACATGCTCAGTTTCTCCCAGTGAATACTGCAGCTGTGGTTGTTGAGAGTTGATCTGGGTAGATTTAGGAAAGGACCGTGAGCTTAGGGAGGTGCCCCAGGCTGAGAGGTGCCCTGAGATGGTAGGGCGCTTCCCCAGGAGGAAGGGAGCAGCAAGGACCCTGTCCCCAGACTAGTAGGCATCTTGGTTCTGAGTGGTCTTGGGCAGTCCCTCTCGGTGGATTTCCAGAGAAAGACCCTATTCCCAATTTCCACTTGGGGCAAGAAAGGGACGTTTCTGGGGACCAAGATAGGCTGTAAAGGCGGCCGCGCAGTCGGGGAGGTGATGGGCGAGGGTGAGCGCAGTAGGGAAAAGGGGCTGTGCCACTTAAAGAGTTTGAAGCCCAAATCAACCCTTCTGGGCCAGTTAGTTTTTCTCCCCTTCGGCGTGCTCCTCCCATTAAGGCAGTGACGCCCCGTCGGGTTGAGAGGAAGGCATGGGCTCCGGGATCAAAAGATTTTTTTAGGATTGCTCCATACTCGCTCCACTCCTGAGAACGGGCAACAGAAGCTTGCAGATCGACTGGGACCAGCCCCCTCCTCCCAAGAAGCATTAAGCATGCGCACGAAGGGGGTGGGTCCGAGCAGAAGGCGGGCCCTAGCGCTCCGGGGGTAAGAGCTCCCTCCTCTGGGGGGAGGGGCTTGGGAGGAACGCGCAGAGCCGCCCGGCCGCTTCGCCCCCTAACCAAGAAGGCAGGCAGAAGGCGGAGGGATTCGGGAGCTAGGGAGGGGGCGTGTCCTCCGGCCACGAGGAGGGGCGTGTGCAAAGTGGGGGAGGGTGCAGGTCTGTAGGAGGGTTGGGAGGTGTATCGGAGGGGGGACTGGCTGCTGGTGGCTGTACGGGAGGGGACAAGATGGGGAGGGGCTCGGATGTCAGGGAAAGGATGGGGGTTGGGCTGCTTTGGGGAGTGCCTGTGGGGGAGGGGTTATGTCTGGATCTGAGGGGGATGGGCACGTCTAGGAGGGGGGAGGCTGCGCGGGAGATGGGGTGCCAGCCTCGGCCTCCGAGGGGCCCCAATACCTGATTCCTGTATGTAAACAGCTGGTTTGGGGGCGTGCGCGCCCCGCTGACGGTGGGCTCAGTAGGTGAAAACCAGGTCGGCGATGCTAGACGGGCGCCAGTCCCCCGCGATCATCTCGGTAACCTCGGGGGTGCAGTAGTCCGGGAACTCAAAATGTGACGTGCCCGAGGGGGGCGGCAGGTCCGGGTCGCGGTCCAGGGCGCTGCAGTCCAGGCCGGCCGGGCCCGGGGGCAGCCTGGACAGAAAGCCCAGCGGCTCCTCCCCCGACGCCACCGTCTCGTCTTCGCCTTCCTCTGCCGCTGCCGCCTCCTCCTCCTCTTCCTCTGGCTCCTCGTCCTCCGACGGTGTCGGGGAGGTGGTGGCGGCGGCCGCCCCCTCGCCCGACGGCCCTTGGGCGCGTTCCGCTTGTCCTCGGGCGGCCCGCCCTGCTGGGACCATCCTCCACAGCTCCCGCCCGGGGGTCTCGACCAGGCGCACTTCCAGCAGCTCCTCGTCGTCGTCCTCGTCGTCGTCGTCCGGCGCCGCCGCGCCGCCCCCCAAAGGCCCTCCCGCCGCTCGGCGGCCCCCGCGGCCGGGCAGCTGCGGCCCGGGCTTGAGCCGGCTGCCGCCACTACCACCACCACCACCACCGGGGGGGCGGGGCCGCGCCTTGGCGGGCGCCCCCTTGCTCTTTTTGCGCGGCCGGTACTTGTAGTCCGGGTAATCCGCCATGTGCTTGAGGCGCAGCCGCTCCGCCTCCCGCACAAACGGGATCTTCTCCGAGTCCTGCAGCAGCTGCCAGCGGCGGCCCAGGCGCTTGGAGATCTCGGCGTTGTGCATGTCGGGCCACTGGTCCATGATCTTCCGCCGTTCGTGCTGCGACCACACCATGAACGCGTTCATCGGCCTCTTGATGTGGCCACTTGGGGTCTTGCACCAGCCGGGCTCGCGCGCACCCTCCTCGGCCGGCCCGGGCCCTGGGGTCGGCGGCCCGCCATCCCGCTTGGCCCGCGCGCCCCGCTGCTGCACCATCGCGCCTGGGCCCCGGGCCGCTAGACGCCGCCGGGGGCCGTCCGCATCCTCCGCGGCTGGGGGTGGGGGAGGAGGCAGCAGCGACGGAGGGGCGGCCCCGCCCCGCGACTCGGCCCGGCCCCCGCGAGCTGGGGAGCGAGAAGCTGGGCGCCCGGGCCCAACGGACGGCGGGGGAGAGAAGGTCAACGGCGCGGTTTCAGGCAGGCTCGCTGCGCCCCCGCCGCCCCGGGCAAGTTGCGCCCTGCAGCACGCCACACATTGTTTTGCGGGGGCTGAGGAATTGCACCCCCCTGCCCCCCGCGGGCTCTTCTTGCAGCCTCGGGCTCCGCTGCGGCCCGCGCGCGCCGCTCCCCGCCCCGCCGCCGCCGCCGCCGCCTTCCAGTGTCTTTCTCCCCGCGCGGCCCCGCCGGCGCGCGCGCCACCCCTCCCCCTCGCCGTCTGCGGGCCGCTGCGGCGCGCGCGGGGCCGCCCCGTGTAAACACCGAGGTGCCCGCCTGGGCTGCGGCCGGGCCACGCCTCGCGCTGGAGCGTCGCGTCACCCGTTGCCGGGCAGAGAACCTGGCATTTGCATCTCCCAATCGCTGGCCGCGGGATCGGGGCGGGGCTCGGGCTGCGGGGCTGGGCGGTCTAGCGCCGGGGATTGGGGGAGACCGATGAGATCTGTTTCTTTTCTTAGGTTGGAGGCTGGAGGGAAGGTGGGGGAACGCCGAGCGTGCTTTCCATCTGGCTCTGAAAGCTGTTCTCTCGGCGTTGCCTTTGCAGTTTTAGCTTATTCAGTGACCTATCGCCAGGTAGGACACCCGCCTCCCCTACTCTTTGGGGGACATCTTTCGAACTGTCCCAAGAAGAGAATCTGTGGGGGACCAGGACTCTAAAGCATAGGGTAACATTCTCCTTGTCATAGATGTAGCCCCTGCGTACTACACATAGGGTCTTCCCAACATACGGGCTTAGCCAATGCTGTCGGACCCAAGGAACGAATTCTCTCTTTTCTCGTTTGAGCCACTACAAGAATTCTAAGGGAGTTTGACGCCCACTTCCCAAAGACAAAACCCCGCGGACAAGCACAAGGCAACCCGAATCCTAGGCTCGCGATCCCAGCGCTCTACCCAGCGAACAAGGGCGGGGGCCATCGCCACTCCGGAGCTGAGCAGGCTTTATCTTTTCACAAGCCTGGGGCGGGGGCAACTGAGTCACAAGTCACGCCCCGCGGTGCGGCCAGCTTGGTGCGGGCCTGGGGCGCGCCGTCCCTCCCAGGCCCGGAGCCGCGTGCAGGGGCGCGGGGCGGAGTCTCCCTTGGGGGCGTGGCCCAGGCGCAGGCTGGAGGCGCGTGGCGGGGAGGGGCTGTGCCGAGCCTGTTCACCACGTGTGAGCGGGTTGTGGCCCCACCCGGCGTGTGCCGCCCCCAGGGGAGGTCACCTTCACCGAGTTGTGGCCTGGGTGGTGGAGTGGGTGCTGAGGCTTCACCTCTGATAAGCAGGAGCTGGCAGGGGTCGGAACGAGGGGCTCAAGGGTGGCGCTCTCCTGGGGTACGGTTGGCGGGGAACGGGCCTCCGGGGCTCACGCCACTGGGCGAGTCTGGACCCAGACAGCTTGAGGGTGTGGAGCGGGGAGGAGGCTGGGTGGGCGGTGCTCCGGGTGCTCCGGTGGGTTGTTGGAGCATCCCAGGCGGGAGGGGACAACTCTTAAAGGCACATGGCTCTCGCTGGAAGGCTCTGCTTCCGCCCACATGCTTTCTCCACCTTATTGGAATTAAGAGCTGGAAATGCCTGCATTTGAATCTTCACAATTGCAGCCTGGGCGGTTCATTGTTCGATGGAAGTCCGACTTCCTGTGTTCATATCCTAGTGCTTCCTTTTACTTTTCCTTAAAATAGAGATAATGTACATTTCTCCCTCCTAAGGTTGTTCAACAGATAAAATGGGACAATGGATGTATACCCATCCCTGTTATCTACTAAACGTTCAGTAAAAGTTATCTGGGACTGGATTTCCCAACAAACACAGGTCACCAGCAAGGCGGAGCTGCCAATATCATGAGAAAAAAATGTTGGTGTGGGGATGGATTTAATATTTCCGCAAAGGTATCAAAATAGTGATGGAAAAATAAAAACTTTATTGAAATGTCTGACACTTTTACGCATTTTCCACTTAATATTCATTTTATTTTAAATGACACACGTTGTGCAGAGCGCTGTCTTCAGTTCTTAGGGCCTCTTGGAGGTCTCTCCTTGACCCAGTAGCTGCTGCTATTGTTCCAGTGTATCTGAATAGTCCCTAGTCTTAACTGCCAGATTGATTTAGTGCAGGGTTTCACTTTTGTCAACTGGGAAAACGACATCCATTATTCTACCACCCTTCTCTCCCTCCTTTCTTCCATGCATGTATCCATCTGTTGAACAAACATATTAATACTTACCATTTTGTAGGCCCTGTGACTGATGCTGGGGAGCTACAGATGTTTAAAATCTGTCAGTCTGGCCCCTAAAACATCTCTATGCTTTCTGCTGTGCAGCCATCAAGACACATTCACACAGACAGGATGACATGAGCGTTCAGGGAGGGAGATATAGTTTCACCTTTTATTTTAATTTTCCCTTAACAGTGTGTGATCCTTTCTAAAGCAGTTTCCTAAAAGAGGATATTTAGTTGTTCCAGGCCCTGAACTTGTAACCTGAACTTGAAACTGGTAGGGTTACAGCAGTGGCCAAGACAGAGGTATTTCTTCCAAAGGGTAGTTGGAGACAACAGAAAAGACCAAATGAACAAATAATATCCTTTCACATAGTTGTGAGTGCTGTAAAAAAAAAAAAAAAAATACAGCAAGGTAACAGGAGAGTGGGTGACTGGTACAGAGAAGATGATAGAGATTGGGGACAAAAGTTATAAGGAATTATCCACACAAAGATCCTGGGGAAGAACATTCCAGGCAAAGGCAATTGCAAGTGCAAGGGAATGGAGATGAGAAAGAAATTGGGGTGAGGAATTGAGAGAGATTCAAGGCCTGGAAAGACAAGACCAGAGACCTCCTGTGCACCAGCAGTCTACATGAGGAACAGGATGGACCTGGAGCTGGAGGGCAACATGGTGTTGGGTCTTAGAAAGTTAAGGAATGCCTTAGACTATGGGGATCCAGGGCAAGGTTGGTATTTTGGGGGGTTTTTTTGGGTTTTTTTTTTTTCAGGGCTGAGTACCTAACTTGTGGCCTTGTGTGTGCTAGGCAAGCGCTCTGCCACTGAGCTAAATCCCCAACCCCCAGGGCAAGGTTCTTAGTTGCAGGGAATTATAATCAGAGTTGTGCTTTAGGTAGATGGTTTCACATGTTGTGGGTGGATTGGAGGAGGGAAATTTGGAGGGGGGTAAGAGCAGCTAGAAGTTTGGTTGTTTCAAAAATGTCTACAAATTCTTTGCTGTTTCTTCTAAGTCCTCCTCCGCTTCCCCAGTTAAGTGAGCTGCGCTTACTGGCTTGCCTCTGATGGATAGAATGTGATGGAAATGATGGTGACATCCAAGACCAGTACACAGAGGCTGCATGGCTTCCTCCTTGCTCTCTATCTTGTGTCACTATTTCCGGGAGAAGCCATCTGCCATGTTGTAAGGACATTCAAGCAGCCCTGTGGGAGGTCTCATGTGGCAAGGGGGCCTCCTGCCCACAGCCATGTGAGTGAGCGTGCCATCTTGGAATTCGTTCTCCAGCCCTAGTGAAGTCGCATGTTTGGAGGACTACAGCCCTGGCAGCATCTTGACTACAGCCTCATGGGAGAGCCTTAGCCAGAACCACCCAGCTGTTCCCAGATTCATGGTCCACAGAAGCTGACATGGTATTTGCTTTGTCAAACCTCTGAGTTTGGGAATAACATTTGTAGCAATAGATACGGTAAGCCCCCTTTATCCTAGGGGATACCCCTCAATACCCCCAGTGAATGGGTGAAACTGGTTAGTGCTAAACCCTACATATATATTTTTTTTTTGTATTTTTGTTACATACCCAATACTGTTTTTATCTTCACTAAGTATTTATGCACTGTGGGTGTAATTTTTGCAATTTAAGGTGCAAAAGCAAAACTAACATGAATTTCTTTTCTTTCACAATTTCATGGTTAGCAGTTTTGTTCTCACCATAGATCTGAGCAACCTCAGCAAATAATTGTTTTCTTTGCTTATTAAGTTCAAAATGGGGGCTGGAGTGGTGGCTCCACAGTTATGGCACTTGCCTGGCACGCGCAGGTACACAGGTTTGAACCCCAGCACCACATACACAACAAAGTGTCAGAGCAACAAAGGCCACATGAAAAACTAAATAAAGTTGAGTCTTTCTCTCTCTCACCGTCCCCTTTTCCTTAAAAAAAAAAAAAAAAAGTTCAGAATGTTTGGGGGGCTGGTGGCTCAGCGATTATGGCGCTTGCCTGGTATGTGCGAGGATGCTGGTTTGAACCACGGTGCCCCATATACGATGAAGTGTTGGAGCAATGAAAGCCTAAATAAAATTGATTCTCTCTTTCTCTCTCTCTCTCTCACTGTCCCTCGATCTTAAAAAAGAAAAATAACAGTAATTTAAAAAAGGTTTTTTTGGGGGGGTTGTTTGTTTTTTTGGTGGTACTGGGGATTGAACCCAGGGCTTCACAGGTGCTAGGCAAGTATTTTCTTTTTCTGTACTAGAGATTGAATCCAGTGGCGCTTAACTACTGAGTCACATCCCCAGCCCTTGCTGGGATCTTGCTAAGTTGCTTAGAACCTCCTAAGTTGCTGAGACTGGCTTTGAACGTGTGCTCCCCCTGCCTGAACCTCTGAGTTGGTGGGATTACAGGCTGTGCACTACCACATCCAGCTAGGCAAGCACTCTTGACGATGAATTACACCCCAAAAACCTTTTTATTTTGAGACAGAGTCTCACTAAGTAGCCCAGGCTGGCCTTGAACCTGGCCCAGCCTTCCAAGTAGCTGGGATTACAGGTATGTGCCACCATGCCCAGCCCAATTTGGTATTTTTTTTCTTTTGGAACATCTTTTGTTTAGGTGTCTTTATTTGTCTCCTATAACTTTCATTTAAAATTATAATATTCAGGGGCTGGAGCAGTGGCCTGGCGGTTATGGCGCTTGCCTAGCATGCGCGAGTACACAGGTTCAAACCCCAGCACCCATGTACACAGCAAAGTGTCTGAGTAACAAAGACCATGTAAAAAACTAAAATAAAAATTGCTTGTCTTTCTCTGTCTCTCTCTCACTGTCCCTCTATCTTTAAAAAAAAATTATAATATTCATTTTTCCATATGGCTACAAAGTTCTCACTGGAATAGATGTTCCCACAATTCATATATTTAGGAATTTGTTCACAAAACCATTTTGAGATGCTCTGACTATGAAAACCTTTGTATTAAAGGCTTATTTATATTTTATCTATATAGAAGTATCTATTTGTTGATATTACAAAAATACTATAGTAAATAAAAGATCAGATAGCACTGATTTATATAAGGTAAAACATGAACATATGAAAAAAGGTGTACATCTGTACTCCATAAAAAGGGCATTGTTTTAAATAAAATTTTAATATAAATATCCAGAAATTGTAATGCTTATAACCTATGCAAATGTGTACAATTTTCTTTTTTAACACCAATGGAATGATACTGTGAATAGTCTCCAGTAGCCGCTCTTTCACATGTCTTTTCCTTTCCATTTTGTACACAGGTTTCTTTCCAGCTCTGCCGAGTGTTTATTTTATGGTTGCGCTGTAATCCACACCATCAGTCCCTCTTGAAAGATGTGTAGATTGTTTCCCTCCTTTTTGGCTGTTACAAACAACAGAGCAGAGAGAATCCTTATATACACATTTTTGCGCCCTTGTCTGATAGTTCTTAGCATAAATTCACCAAAGAAATTCAGCAAGGGGCTGGAGCAGTGGCTTAGCAGTTGGAGTGCTTGCCTGACATGTGCCAGGACCCAGGTTCCAACCCCAGCACCATGTACACACCTAAGTATTGGAGAAGCAAAAGCCAGATAGAAAAATAAATAAAATTGATTCTCTCTCCCTCTTTCCTTCTCTCTCTCTTAAAAAAAAAAAATAGAAGGAAACTGAGCAACTTAAACATATACACATTTAAACTGGGTGATCCCTAAACACAACAGGCTTGGGCCTACCTCAGGACCTTGGTACATGCTGTCCCCCTTGCCTGGCACATCTTATTCTAGACTCAGCTCAAATGGTTCCCCAGAGAGATCTGCCCTGAGCACGCTGCCATTGTCCACCCGTTTCCCTCTCAGGTGCACAGAACTGCTCAGTGTGGGACATGTTCTCGTTGTCCATGGCTGCTCGTTTTATGCTTCTCTATACTTAATGTAATAAAACCCTGTGAAATCAGACCCTCAACACAAGAACTGAAACGCCATCATCACTTTCCTTCTCCCATTAACTCCTTTCCTATCCCATTATCTGCCTTTCCTTATCTGAGATCATATCCGTGCTGAATCTTCTTTAACATTAAAAAAAAAAAACCCAGCTTCATTGAGATATAATCCACATGCCACACTATTGACCCACTTCGTGTGTTATTCAGTGGCTTTTGTACATTCACAGAGTGTGCAACCATCACAATAGATTTTAGAATATTTTCATCTTTCATCATTAGCAGGCACTCCCCCATCTGCTCCCAGCCTTTCTAATCCCCAGCTCTAGGCAACCACTAATCTACTTTCTGTCTCCATGGATTTGCTTATTCTGAACAATTCATGTAAACAGAATCATGCAATTTGGGGCCTTTTGTGACTGACCTCTCACTTATCATCCACTTTTCTAGTTCATCAGTGTGGTAGTGTGTATCAGAACTGGGTTCCTTTCTCTTGTCAAATAATATTCCGTTGTGTGGATGTACCACAGCTTCTTTATCAGCCAGTTGAAGAACATTTTGGTTATTTTTGCCTCATAGCTGTTGTGAGTAATGTTAGTGTGAACATTCACATGCATGTGTCTGTTTGACACAGGTTTTCATTTCTCTTGGGAGTGCCATTAGAGGTCATATGGTAATTCCGTGTTTAGCCTTTCAAGGATCTAGCAAAGCAACTGCATGGTCTTAAATTCTAGCCAGCAGTTGATGAGGTTCCAGTTTGGGTCTGTTTCCAGCCACATGGTCCGCAGGTTGTGGGATGAGCCTCCTGCCTTCCCACACAGGGTGTTGCCACAGTCCATTTCCTCCCTCTTTCTGCCATTCCCATGCTTCTTGCCTCCTTAAAACTTTCCAAATTACATCTTCCTTTCTTCCTCCCTTCTGTCTCTCCCCTTCCTCCTTTTGTATATGTGTGTACGTAGGTGTGGTGTGGTGTGGTGTGTGTGTGTTACTGGGCATTGGATCCAAGGACCCTCTACCACTGAACTGCATCCTTAGCCCTTTTTTTGTTTTTTAAATTTGAGATAAGGTTTTGCTAAATTGCCCAGGTTGGCCTCGAACTTGGGATCCTCCTGTTTCAGCCTCCTGAGTAGCTGCGATAGCCTGGCTCCCCCGATACCCATCATACTTTCACTATGTTGCCTAGGCCAGCCTTGAACTCCTGGCTCAAGCCATTCCCCTGCCTCAGCCTCCCCTGTAGCTGGGATTATGGGCCCCCCACCCACCCCCGTGCCTGGCTTTCCTTGTTTCTTTTCTTCAGTATGTGGTGCAGTCTTTCTTTTCTTCCGCACACCTGGGGCAGCTAATTTTTTTTTAACGTCCACCTCCTCTAAATGACACTATTTTTAACAATAACAATCATGAAAATAGGACAAATAATACTAGTGATAATGTCCAGAAAAGAAATACACATGAAACTATCTTTTATTGAACTTGGTATATATAATAATGTCAGTAAAAATAAATATTAAATGTTACAGTACAAAAAACAGAACAGAGTTAATAGATCAATACTTTCAATTACCTTAATGTATTTGTTTGAAGAAATTATAAAACATACCCACATGATGGCCTGTTGCAATATTAATTATGTTAATTACGTTATACTTTAAAAGCAAATGAGAAAAATAACAATTTAAAAACAAGAGCTGCAGGTTGGGGATATAGCTTAGAGACAGAGCATTTGCTTTAGCATGGCAAGGCCCTAGGTCCTGAGTGCAATCCCCAGTACACCTACACACACACTCAGGGTTAGGGCTGGGGATGTGGCTCAGTGGTAGGGTGCTCACCTAGCATGCACAAGGCCCTGGGTTCAATTCCCAGCATCACAAAAATAAGATCAGCTCTAGCACAGCAACCCTGTAATCCCAGCTACTCAGGGGCCTCAGGCAGGAGGACTGCAAGTTCAAGGCCGGCCTGGGAAATTTAGAGTGAACTTGTCTCAAAATAAAAAAGGCTGGAGATACAGCTCAATGGTAGGGTGCCCCTGGGTTCAATCTCTAACACCACAATAAATAAATAAAAATAAGAGCAGGATTGGGGGTGTAGCTCAGTGTAGAGTGCTTGCTTCGCATGCCCAAGGCCCTGGGTTCAATCCCCAGCACTGCAAAATACGTAAGCAATCACAGCCAATTTCAATATTAAATATATTCAAATTTGGTAGAACATAACTTTACTAAACAGTAATAGTATAATATGATTTTACTAAGTCATAAGTTTTGTAGTTACACATTTTCCAGTTTGTCTTTTCACTGTTTTAAAATTAAATAACTCAAGGTCTGGTTCTTCAGCTTCAAAATCCCTGTGCCATCCCTGTTTTGAATCTATTGTTTAAACACAGACATGTGTGGTACCAAAGGCGATGGAGTCACGACTCTGCTGGGAGTGAGATGAACAATTCTGAACTGTTGGGAACTTACTGTCAGAGCGAATGCGACAGTTGACGCTGGCTCCGTGGGTGTTAGGGTCTGACTGTAGAACTGGGGATGCTTTGAATTAACTTCCTTGTAGAAGGTTTATTACTGTATCAGTAATTTAAGTGTTCTGATTTAAAGCTTACAAATATATTATTAAAACTCAAGCTAGACCAACAACTTAATCTTTGGGGAGGAGTATTTTATCACTGACATGGTTTAGAATTGTGGTTGCATGGTGATAATAAAAAGCAGACTAACCTTCAATCACTTTTATTATTCTCCTTAATTCTCTGCAGACAGTGCACCTCTCATGGCCTGCAGGGCCCCACTCCTTACACTGTGGAGCTCTCAGCAGCTCCTGCAGTTAACCCTTCAGCTGTGCACGAGGTCGGAGGACTCACCTGGTTTCTTCTGTCACCATTGTGTCTCCAGCACCTGGCAGAGCCCCGCACAGTGTTGGCTCTCAGTATCCTTCCAGTGAAGGAAGGAAGTTGCTCACTCAGGTGGGCTTGACCCACCCTGACTATGTCTAGCTCCAGAAGGACCCATTTTTGAACCAGTGAACCAGTGAACCAGTGTTGTCCTCAGAAATGTTCAGAATGAAAAGTTCTTTTAAAAAAAAAATTTATCTTCATTTAAAAGAATTCAGTGGCAATGATAATATTTGTATTATAAAACTTTCTTTTTACAAAATAATAGTATAGAACTGCACGTGGAGCCTTATTTATTCATATGCAACACTGGGAATTAGGACATGGTTCGTGCATGCTATGGAAGCACTCTCTGTGAGTTACACCACTGAGCACTTGAAATGTGGCTAGTGAAATGCAAACGGTGCCAGAGGCTTTCACAGACGCAGTATTGCAAAAGAGTGAAATGTGCTACTGACGTATTTCTATTGATTATGTGCTGAGAATATATTTTGGATATATTAACCATTAATCACTTTTGTAGAACTTATATGTAATTAATATTAACCATTAAGAAGTAATGGTTAATAGTTAGATCAAATAAAATATATGAAAATTACTGTCACTTGTTTCTTGCTCTTTCTTTTTAAAATGGGGCTCCTGGGCCCTGGAGCTGTGGCTCAGTGATTTTGGTGCTTGGTCAGGGACGTGGGTTCGAACTCCAGCACTATGTACACAAGGAAGTGTTGGAGCAACAAAAGCCATGTGAAAAACTAATAAAATTGATTCTCTCTATCTCTCTCTCACTGTCTCTTTAAAAAATTAATTAATTAATTTAATTAAATGGGGTTCCTGGAAAGTTTTGTTTGTTCTTCCTGTTGTATTGGAGTTTGAACCCAGGCCTCAGCACGTGCTAAACAAATGACACACCTGTGAACTGCATTGTATTTCTGTTACACAGAAATAATATATGAAGGGTTTTTCTTGACTTGGCAAAATAAAAAAGTGATAATCTTTTATCTGTCCCCAAATTTTTAAATGTTTATTTTGGAAGAAGAATTTTTTTTTTTCTAAAGAGAGAGGGACAGTGTGTGAGAAAGACAGAATCAATTTTTATTTAGTTTTTCATGTGGCTTTTGTTGGTCCGAGACTTTGTTCTGTACGTGGTGCTGGGGTTTGAACCCGCGGATCTGCACATGCCAGGCAAGTGCCATAACTGCCAAGCCACCGCTCCAGCCCCAAGGATTTAAAAAAAAAAAAATCCTTTCTGTGAGATTCCAAAATCTTACAAAGCCTGACCCAGGGCTGGAGCAGTGGCACAGCGGTTGGAGCAGTTGCCTGGCATGCGCAAGGACCTGGGTTGAACCCCAGCACCACATGCACACAACTAAGTGTCAGAGAAACGGGGCTGGAGTGGTAGCTCAGCGGTTACAGTGCTTGCCTGGCATGCGCGCGTGGACCTGGGTTTGAACCCCAGCACCACACACACAGCAAAGTGTTGGAGAAACAAAGGCCAGATGAAAAAAAACAAAGTTGAATCTCTTTTTTCTCACCCTCTCTCTCTCTAAAAAAAAAAAAAAAAGCACACAAAAATACAGAACCATCAACAATAAAAATCTCTGTTGTTGCCAGAGTTGGGGGGGAGAAGGTTGAAGAAGTTAAAGCGCAGGGGATTTTTTTTTAGGGTAGTGAAACTTCTGTAAGATAGTATAATTGTGGATCATAACTATGCATTAGTCACTCATTCAGCTTTACAACACAAAGATTGAATCTTAACATTTAAAAAATGTGAAATGTAAAAAAAATCGTGTGGGACATCTGGAGAATTCCAAGATTGAATGTAGAATGTGACCAAACAGGCGGGGGCTGCAGCCCAGTGGCAGAGTGCATGTTCCGGCCTGCGGTGTGACCCGCAGCACCACCCCTCCAAAATCTAAACTTTTTCACAGGACCTACTGAAGCGGGTGGAGGAGAAGGTGCTGACCTGAGGAACTTCAGAAATGAGTGGTGTCTGCAACACCAAAGGCCAAAGAAAGTCTATACAAGGCTATTCTTGATTCCCATGGGTATTCATTCAGAATTTTGACACCGCTCAGCTTGTATACTGGAAATGAACAGTTATTTAACGGCTGGTGGATGATAGGAGCCTTCATTTCCACTGTTGGGGTGGAAGTTTACAGATATGCAAGAGGGAAGAGGTTTAGAAAGATCCGTGTGATGAGGGATCAGAGTTGTAAATATAAATATGAGCCGGACCTGCATCCCATTGCAGTATTCCCAGTACCAGGGAGGCAGAGGCAGGAGGATCACTGAAGCCAAGAGTTCCATGTTAGCCTGGGCAGCATAGCGAGATACTGTCTCAATAAATGTGTGAATGAGGGGCTGGGGCGGTGACTCGGTGGTTATGGCGCTTTCCTGGCATGCTCAAGGACACGGGTTCGAACCCCAGCACCACGTATACAACTAAGTGTTGGAACAATGAAGGCCACATGAAAAACTAAATACAATTGATTCTCTCTCTCACTGACCCTTTGTCTTAAAAAAAAAAACAAAACACAAAAAACATGAATGAACTCATGTTTAGCTTAATATAGCTATAGATGGTTACACAAGGAAATATTTATAGAGGTGACATATATACTCTTTGTTTTGTTGGTTGAGAGCTTTAAAAAAATGACATCCTAGTAGCGATGAATACAACCAGTGCCCAGATCTTGGTTTTCTTTCTTTAGTTTTTCATCTGGTTTTCGTTGCTCTGACACTTAGTTGTGTATGTGGTGCTGGGGTTTGAACCTGTGTCCTTGTGCATGCCAGGCAAGGGCTGTAACCTCTGAGCCACCGCTCCAGCCCAGATCTTGGTTTCTAATACCATTTTTCAAAACAAGGAATCAAGCTCTTAAGACATGACTGATTCTAGGACTGAGTTAGAAAATATGAGATGAGCCTGGGTCATCTTAAGGTGCCAGAAAATAAGGAAGTGCCTGATAACAACAACCAGGAAAAAAAAAAAAAAAAAGAAGAAGAAGAATCACAGAGCTGGGAGTATGTCAAAGGGACCCAGCAGCCAACTGAAAGAGCTCCCAAAGGCCAGAGCTGAACGATCTAAACACAATTAGTACTGGGTTATAAGATGAAGTAATTATTTGAGTCCATTCTGACATGTATGACTGAATAAATAGAGGAAAAAAGACAAATCTTTAGTGCAGAAAAATTTCAAATAGCTTTACTCCACTACTCCCAAGGCATAACTCCCCACATGTTCAGTGTGGGTCAGAGCAGTGACTTTCTTCCAAGTAATATGGTATGAAAAGAGGCTAAAGAAGGGTCACTTTATGTTGGAGAATCTTGACAGACACTACCTCAAGGTCAACATCAAAAATGATAAATCAGGGCTGGAGCAGTTGCTCAGTGGTTGGAGCAGTTGCTTGGCATGTGCAAGGACTCAGGTTCAAACCCCAGCACCACGTACACAACTAAGTGTTGGAGTAACTAAGGCCGTGTGAAAAACTCAATAAAGTTATTTCTCTCTTTCTCTGTCTCTCTCAGTGTCCCTCTCTCTTTAAGAAAAAAAAAATCAGATGGGAAAACTAAATGAAATTGATTCTGTCTTTCTCCAGTGATAAATCAGCTGGGCATCGTGTCATATGCCTTTAATCTCAGCTACTCTGCAGGCTGAGGCAGGAGTGTCACAAGTTCCAGGCCAGCCTCAGCAATTTAGGGGGAAGATGTCTTGAAAACAAAAACGGCTTGAGATGTAACTAGAGGTAGAGCTCCTGTGGGTTCAATCCTCAGTAACACACACACAAGTCATTTTGATGTCTGAGAAACTGCCATAGCCAAGGAGTTAAGGAAAAAAACTAAATAAAAGGTGTGTGGCATGCTGAGTGGTTCCTGGGATGGAAAAAGGACATTAGGACATTAAGTGTGAACTATGAACTCGAAAATCATTGTTTATTAATTGAAATAAAGGTACCATATTAATGCATGATATTGATAACAGGGGAACCAAGGAGGGTGGGGTATATGGGAATTTTGAAATCTGCAAATTTCCCGTAAATCTAAAATGGTTCTAAAAGTTTATTTTTAAATGGCATAAGGTTTCAAAAGCATATTTGGTTTATTTAGATTTCAAAGTGTCAAAGTCATTGTGCAGCCTGCCTCAAAAACAACTTCTTAAACATCCTTCCGTGGTTTAAGAAAGAAATTTCAGCAGTTTTAATGTTTTTGAATCCAAGAGTTAGATTGTTCAGTAAAAGTCAGCTACCAATTAATTACGTTTATGTCTTATGAACTCAGCTGAAAAAATTCAGGATCTCTCATTTGTATTTGAAATACAAACATGGAAAGATGACTAATTCATTGATCATTTTAAACTAAATGAAAATACCTATAATGAAATTCGCAGAGCAGATGATAACAACCCCATTGCCTACAATGTCACTCCCTTGCTCAAACTTGCTTTAGTACAGAATACATATACTGTTGTATAATTGAAACAATTTCGCTCTTCTTATTTAAAATACCAGCTAAAGATTATGCAGGCTGCAACTAACAAAGGCGTTACCGGTAGCTCCTTCTAATTTGGAGAATTCCTTAAAAAGAAAGAGGAGGGGAGAAAGGGAGAGGGGAGGAGAGAGACCGAGGGAGGAAAGGGGAGGGAAGAGGGAGAATCTCATCTTTTTGCTGCTTGGAAGATAGAGTGCGGGCGGGTCGAAGCTCATTGGTGCTGTCCCTGGGCCGAGGGCAGGGCTCGCAGCCAAGCCTGCTGATTGGCGAGCTGCTCGGGAGCGCCCGGGAGGGAGCTTGGAGCCCATTGGCTGCTGCTGGAGCACGATGTTCTGCACCGCCGCGGCCCGTGCGGCCCGTTTCCACGGCAACCGAGGCTTGAAAGAAGCGCTCAGATTTCGGCGCTCGCCCCGAACTCCCCCTTCCGGAGGGGGCTGGGCGGCCTGGATTCTGGGCCGGTGGAAGAGGCGTGGGGGCTGGGAGTTAAGGGAACTTGGCCCGATGTGGACCCTGCCAGCCTAGCAGTGCCACACTTCACAAACCCGGCCAGCGCGCCCTCTTGAAAAAACCCAGCCAAACAGAAAGGGGCGCGATAATAACCTATAATTCCATTTCCCCCAACCTCTGCGCTGGTTAACAGTTTGAGCACAAAGCCAGGCCCTGAGTAGATTTCCAGTACTTAATCTGAAGAAGAAATAAAGCTTGGAAGGAAGAGGAGAGAGGCTGGGAGGAAGTGGACAACGTGGGAGACCGAGTGCCTGCCCTTTGGGGCTGAAATCGTTAGGCCCCTAGGGCTAATGGGATAAGACAGCCTTGGATCTGGGGCCTGGAGGAGGAGTCCCTGGTGCATTGGAGGAGGGTGGAGACTGCACATGGCGTCTGGTGTTTCTCCTGGTGTTTGGGAGACCTGACTGCAATCAGAGGCCTCCTGGCTTCACATCCCTCTGGCTCTGCCGCTTACCAGCTGCCAGTGCTTCAACTTTAGATGCCCATGTCTTTGTGTTTGGGCAGTAGTTAACTGTACCTACTTCATTGAGTTGGTGTTGGAACTGAGTTGAAGTAAAGTATGTTAACGTCTTTTTTTTTTTTTTTTTTTTTGTAAGAGAGGGACAGTGAGAGAGAGAAAATATCAATTTTATTTAGTTTTGCATATAGCTTTCGTTGCTCGGATACTTCGTTGTGTACTTGGTGCTGGGGTTCAAACCCCCGTGTCCCCGCATACCAGGTAAACGCCTTAACCACCCAGCACCGCTCAGCCCTGCATGTAAAGTTCTTAACTGCAATACCTGAAACAGTCATTGTGCAATCAACAGTAGCTATTATAATTGAAGAACGGGTAGGACTTGCCTAGGTGGAAAAAGTGGGAGCGTTGTCATCGCCCTTAGGAGGAAGAAGTGGAATGGAAACCCTACGAAAAAGACTAATGTGGATGACATACAGAAAATCATAGGACGTAACAGCCAAAAGGCATAAAATGAAGAATAAAGCAATGAGGGGCGCTACTATAACCAGAGGATCTGGCGCTCCACCAAGCCTTTATATGAATTATTTTATTTTCTCACTATTCTTTCTAGTCTTTTTTTTTTTTTAAAGAGAGAGGGACAGTGAGAGAGAGCAAGAGAAAGAGAGAATCAATTCTATTTAACTTTTTTTTTTATAAAGACAGAGGGACAGTGAGAGAGACAGAGAAAGAGAGAAATAACTTTATTTAGTTTTTCACATGGCCTTAGTTGCTCCAACACTTAGTTGTGTACATGGTGCTGGGGTTTGAACCTGGGTCCTCGTGCTTGCCAGGCAAGCGCCGAAACCACTGAGCCACCGCTCCAGCCCCTCTATTTAACTTTAATGTGGCTTTTGTTGCTCCAAAACTTTGTTCTGTACATGGTGCTGGGGTTTGAACTTGAGTACTCACACATGCCAGGTAAGCGCCCTAACCACTGAGCCACCGCTCCAGCCCCTTCTCACTACTCTTGACTAGAGATCCATTTTATTGTTAAGTAAACTGAGGCCCTGAGAGGTTATGTGATTTATCTAATCAAAGAAATGACAGAAAGACGGGCATCGTGGTGCTCAGGGCAAGTATAGAGTTAAAAGACTTATTTGGTCCCTTTTCTGTTGCTATAGTAAAGAATAAAGATTTATTCAATAATATTGAATGCTGGCAAGGACTGCAAATTACATTGGTAGGACTGCAAATTAGTACAATCGCTTTGGAAAGCAGTGTGGAGATTCCTCAAAAAACTAGGGATGGTGGGGCATGATGGCATACAGCTATAATCCCAGTGTTTTAGGAGGCTGAAACAGGAGGATACCAAGTTCAAAGCCAGCCTCAGCAACTTAGTGAGTTCCTAAGCAACTTAGCAAGTCCCTGTCTCAAAATAAAATAATAATAAATAATAATAATAAATAAAATAAAACTTGCTGGGGATATGGCTCAGTGGTTAAGTGCCCCTGGGTTCAATCCCTAGACCAAAATAACCCACTAGGAATGGAACCACCATTTGACCCAGCTATCCCATTCTTTAGTACTTATCCAAAAGAACTAAAATCGGTATACTATAGCAATACAGCAACTACAAGATTATAGCGGCACAATTCACATAGTCAAATTATGGAATCAACCCAGATGCCTGTTGATGAATGGATCAAGAAAATGTGGCATATATACACAATGGAGCTTTACTCAGCCATAAAGAAAAATGAAATAATAGCATTTGCCAGTAAATGGGTAGAAATGGAGAAAATCACACCAAGTGATAATAAGCCAGATTCAGAAAATCAAAGGTCAAACATTTTCTTTCATATATGGAAGTTAGAGCAAAACAAGAGAAAGAATGAGGTGGGGAGGGATCAGCAGAGAAGATTAGCAGAGAAGAGAGCAAGGAGGAAGAAAGAGAAAGGGAAGGAATTTAACAAAGTCATGTTATATAGGTATATAAATAGAGCAAAGGGAATTTCACCTTTATGTGTATGTAGACGTACCAAACAAAAATAAATAAATAAAAGAGTGAAATAAAGATCAGAAGAGTAGAGGGGGGAAAAAAGAAGGAGAGAGCAGGGGAGGAAAAGATGGCAAGGGGATTGGGGATTGAAATCAAATTCCTTGTATGTATAATTTTGTCCAAATCAACCCAAACATTACATACAATTATAATGCTCTAATTAAAATTAAAAAAATTTATTTAGCTCACGGTCTGCAGACTAAGAGATGTAAAGTTGAGTCTCCTCTGAAAATGGTGAAGGAAATGGTGAGGACTCTGCGGGGCTCAAAGGGGTGTATGCAAAGGATGGAGCCAAACTGGCTTTCATAGCAGACCACTCTCATAGCAGGGAACCTCTTAGGGCTGGAGCAGTGGTTCAGCAGTTCAAGCACTTGCCTGTTATGCAGGAGGACCCAGGTTCAAACCCTAGCACCACTTACACATCTAGGTGTTAGAGAAACGAAGCCCAGATGAAAAAAAGAAATAAAAATTGATTCTCTCTTCTTAAAACAGAGAGGGGGGCTGAAGCAGGCTCAGTGGTTCCGGTGCTTGCCTGGCATGCTCGAGGACTCTGGTTCAAATCCCAGCACCACATACACAACTAAGTGTTGGAGCAACAAAGGCCACGTGAAAAACTAAATAAAAATTGATTCTCTCTGTCCTTCTCCCTTAAAAAAAAAAAGGGAGAGAGAGAGAGAGAGAGAGAGAGAGAGAGAGACTCTTAACCCATTAAGCCATGAACGAATTAGCAGGTGTTTAATGAGATATATTCTATTTCCCTCCTTGATGGATGGATATACCTTCACAACATCCTAGAAGGCCAGTTTCAAATTAGAATTCTAGGACCCTAGAGTTCTGTGCCAGAAAGTGTTGGCCCACGGAGGGTAATCATCTGGGTCCTGTATCCAGCCCTTGTCCTGTCAATGAGGGAGCCCGCATGTATGAGAGGGCACTCCTCTTCCTACATTTCTAGCTGCAGGAAGGCTTAAGGCTCAGGTCTATAAAGTGTGCATGAGTAGAGCAGATTGCCCTTAGGTGAGATGACCCCAGGGAGGCTGGCGAAGGTCTTTTGGAAGGAAATTATGGGGTCTCAGACAGGCTGGGCACAGACTCGGTGGGCAGGTCTTGTATCTGCAGAATCTTCGCCCTGTGGGGAGGAGTGGTGGATGACTCAGGGCAGGGCCATTCTTGCCTGGAAACCTGGTTTCAAACCCAGGTGAATGGAACCCAGGAGACTGGTGCTTCTTCTCTGTGCCTCAGAGTGTCAGGGGATGTACACTTGATTTTATACCCCCAGGGAGATAGAGGAGGATGGGCTGGTTAACAGAAGGCCTGACCTCCTGGGCTAAAGGACATCCTTATCAAAGGTGGGAAGACAATTGAGGATTAGCTTTCTAAAGATGAATGAATAGGGGGCTGTAGCGTTGGCTTGGCGGTCGGTGGGGGGCACTTGCCTGGCAAGTGCAAGTACAAACCCCAGAACCATGTACACAACAAAGAGTCCAAGGAATAAAGGTCACATGAAAAACTAAATTAAAAAATCGCTTCTGTCTCTCTCACTGTCCCCTCTTTCTTTTTCTTTCTTTCTTTCTTTTTTTTTAAAGAGAGGACAGTGAGAGAGAGAGAGAGAGAGAGAGAATCAATCTTTACTTAGTTTTTCACATGGCCCCCACTGCTCTGACACTTCATTGTGTACGTGGGTGCTGGGGTTTGAACCCGTGCACTTGCGCATGCCAGGCAAGTGCTGTAACCACCAGGCCACCGCTCCAGCCCTGTCCCCTCTTTCTTTAAAAAAAAAAAAAAGAAAAAGAAAGAAAGAAAAAAAAGATGAATGAATAGGCCCTTCAGTATACAGAGACCTTGATGGGCATGGGAAGGACACTCGGAGGATCCTTAAACAGGTAGACACAAGTCCTGATCTGTATATTGGAGATTGAACCCAGGAATGCTCTATCACTGAGCTATATCCCCAACCTTTTTTATTTTTAATTTTGAGACAAGGTCTTGCTAAGTTTTCCAGGTTGGCCTTGAACCTGTGATCCTCCTATCTTAGTCTCCCAAGTAGCTAGGATTACAGGCGTGTGCCACTGTGCCTGGCCCTCTGATCTGTAATCTCAGTCAAGTAATATTTAAATCATTCATGCAATAAAGAGTTATTGGGCTTTTGTATCGGGCACAGTACTAAAGACTGGAGCTACAACCATGAGCAGAAGAGACCTGATCCCTCCCCCAGGGAGCTCAAAGTTGAGAAGCAGAGGCAGATAGAGATCAAAGCACGGCAGAAATGCATATTCATTACACCTGCAATACTGCTGGATGGAGGGACCTGGTGAGTGTGAGAGGGTGGGGACTAGTCTAGCAGATTAGAGAAGACTCTAATAGCAGATTAGAGAAGCTGGTGTTGCCCTGGGTGGGCAAGTGTTAACCATGGATGTGGGAGGGAGAGGTCCTATTCCAGGAGTGACTAGCAGGAGCAAAAGAAAGCAAGTGGGGTGGCTGGGGGGTGTGAGGTGTGGGGGTGGGTGTTGGCGGGGTGGAGGGTGAGGCCTGACTGGAGAGGAAGCCCACAGGAGACTGGGCAGGCCAGGCCTGGGTCCTAGGGAAGACAGGAAGCTTTTGAAGGTCTTTAGCCAAGGAGTAATGAGATCAAGTTTCATTTTGGGGTTGATTTCCCTGGATTGAGAGACCTCGTATAGAAGCAGCAAGACCAGAGAGCTGGCTGCTGTACAGTTTCACAAACTTTTCCATCCAAATTCTTATGTTTAAAGATAGAGGAAATGGACTCACGTCCCTGAAAAGTCTGAGGGAGTTTCTGTGAAGTCTCACATTTTCCTCTTGTTTCTATTGTTTTTTTTTTTTTTTGGCAGAACTCTAAAGAGTTTAAAAAACAAACAAGCCTATATATACACAGTGGAAAGTGAGTTTACCTTTCACCCCAAGCCCCCAATATCCAGTTCTCAGAAGACACTATTATCAATTTCATTAAATCTTTCCAGAGTGTTGTATACATGAGTAAGCATATGTTTATCTTTATTCCATCATTTCAAAGTGTAAATATTAGCACACCTTATCTTGCTTTTTAAATTTCATAATGCATATCAGAAATTGTTTCAAATTAATATATATAGAATCATTCTTTTTAACAGCATAATATTCCAGTTTGTATGTGTCATAGCCTATGCAACCAGTTGGTTATTGACCATGTTTCCAGATCTTTGTACTCTGAGCAATACTGCTGTGAACATTCTAGTAAATACATCCACCCCCACCCCCACCCCCACCCCCATGCTGGGTCAAACCCAGGGCCTTGGTATGCTAGGCAAGTGCTCTACCACTGAGGCACACCTTTAGCCGCTTGGTATGTGTATCCAAATATAATTATAGATTCACTTCATATAAATTATATTACTGTGTTAAAGATTCTGTGAATTTTGAATTTTGATAAAAGAGTACCAAACACTTTCCCAAAGATGTTCTTCAGCATTTTATTTTAAAACTTCGCAGTTTAGGCGCTGGGATGGTGGCTCAGCAGTTTAAGACATTTGCCTGGCAAGTGTGAGGAGATGGGATCAAACCCCAGCACCATGTACACAAGGAAAAGTGTTGAAGCAACAAAAGCCACATGAAAAACTAAACAAAATTTATTCTTTCTCTTTCTCACTGTCCCTCTCTTTAAACAAAAAACAAACAACAAGAACAACAAAAACAACTCTGCAGTTTGCATTCTCCTCTATAAAACATCTATATTTATTTTCACATCCTCCACCAAACTCAGTTATATTGACCAGCTAGTAAGTATTATATGAATCCAGGGTATGCACGTGTTTGGGCCCTCGATTCAACTCCAATCTCAGTGTGCTCTGGTCTAATCCCTGTTCACCTTAGCTTGGTCTTGTCCCACTTCACATTCTAGCCATGCTGAACTCCTGGTTGTCCTTTTCAGACATACCTGGAGATGACTTGAAGGGACATAGTGGGGACTCTGGTTGAAAACAAGGTTGGAAAGGAGCTGTACAACGTGGCCCACATCCATAATCCCAGTGACTTGGGAGGCTGATGCAGGAGGATCACAAGTTCAAAGCCAGCCTCAACAACCTAGCAACTTAGTGAGGCTCTAAGCAACTTAGTGAGACCCTGTCTCAAAATAAAAAATAAAAAGGGCTGGGGTGCGGCTCAGAGGTAAAGTGCTCTTGGGATCAATCCTAGTAACAACAACAACAACAAAAGGTTGTAAAGGAGTCCAGCCTGTAGTGAAAGGAATGGGTGCCAGGTCTCGGTCCACACCCCCACCCCCCAGCAATAAAGAATCCCAGAGAATGTGTCACAGGATTAACATGGTCAAAGTGGCAGTTTAAGGAATGCTAGGTTTGGATAATGGTTTGAGTATCTCAGTCGCTCTCTTTCTCTCTCTCTTTTTTTTTTTTTTTGGTACTGGGAATTGAACCCCAGGGTGCTTAACTAGAGAGCCACATCCCCAGCCCTTTTGAGACAGGGTCTAAGTTGCCGAGGCTGGTCTTGAACTTGTGATCCTCCTGCTTCAGCCTCCTGAGTCGCTGGGATTACAGGCAGGTGTCACCTTGCCCAGCTTCCCGGAGTCTTTTTGGCTTTCTGTGTTGCCATATGATCTCTCTCTGTCTCTCACATGCACTTCCACTATGATACCATCTGTTATGAGGACCTTGCCAGAGGCTGAGTAGCTGGGGGCCACCTGATCCTAGTCTGCCTCCTTCCCCTATCACAGTGCTTTTAAAATGCCCTTATGGAGAATCTGCATTACTCACCACTTTTTAGTACTGATCTTGACATTTCTCAAAGTCAATTTTACTTGACTGCCCCTGGGCGGGCAAGTGTTAACCTTTGATGTGGGAGGGAGAGGTCCTACTCCAGGAATGACTAGCAGGAGCAAAAGAAAGCAAGCCTGAGTGAGGGGGTCAGGCGACTAGAGAGGAAGCCCAGAGGAGGCAGAGCAGTTGCCAACCCTTTCCCCTGGCCAGCGTCCTCCCTTGTTCTGTATGTCTTCACATTCTCTTGTTTTGCTTCTCCCTCCCTGGCTCTCCCTTTCCCTAGGGAAAACTCTCAAGGTCGGCGCTGCTCAAGGTTATGAAAGCTTCCTCCTCTCCTCTCTTTAGGAGACTGTAACAGTGTTAAATTTTGCTAGGGGAAACTTATTTCGATTTAGATAGAAATTCACACATGCGTATTCGGATGGCTGCGATGTGAAATGTATATGTCACTGTGGGATGTGGTGAAGTTGTTTAAAAGCCACTGCTATACAATTCCTGCTTATTTCTCAAGTTCAGAAATCTGGGAATTTAAGATCTCTGTGTATCCAACTGCTTACTCCACACCTCCTCTTAGACATCCTCTATGGAGACCTTAAACTCAACAAGTCCAAAATCAAACTCAAGATCTTGACCCCCAAACCTAGGTTTCCTCCTCTAACATCTCAGGCAGACCCCACTGTCAATTGGATTGCCACAAGCTGAAAACCTGCGAATCAGACTTGGTATTTAACATTCTCCCAGCCCATGGCAAATACAGCTCCAAGTCCAGTTCCTAAATGTCTCTTTTTCTTGCTGCTTCTCTGTCTATTTGCAATTTCCACTTGGGCTCTTCTCTGAAAATACAGCCCTAGGGCTGGGGGTGGGGCTCAGTGGTAGAGCTCAGAGCTCGGGCTGCTTTAGCCTGTGTGAGGCTCTAGGGAGTCTCTGAGATCACAGGCTAGCGCCACCACTCCCAGCTTTCAGACTCAAATTCTTAATGGCTTAGCAGCTGCCTCAGAGTCTCTAGCCTCACCTTCTACCATCATCTCTTCCTGGCTGTGCTAGATGTGGTTCCTTGGCAGATAGCATCCATTCCCACTCTGTTGCTGTGCTTCCCTGGGCTACAGATGCTAGAGAGCTAAAACATTACCCAACTCCTTTGCAGTTAGGGGTTCAGCAATTGCATATATTTGCATGAAATTTGGAAGGTGGAAGGAAGGCAGAAGTAAGCCACAGTTTTGTCAGTTCTGCACTGCTTAATGACTGGGCACAGTCTGGGAATGTGTCACTGGATGATATTGTAAACAATCTTTCCGTCTCTTAGCCCCACCACCTCTCTCATTTAACTCTCTCTCTCTCTCTCTCTCTCTCTATATATATATATATATATATATATATATACTGGGGATTGAACCCAGGGGTGGTTAGCCATTGAGGCACATCCTCAGTCATATATATATATATATATATATATAGAGAGAGAGAGAGAGAGAGAGAGAGAGAAGGGGGAGAGAGACGGACAGTGGGAGAGAAAAAGAGAGAATCAATTTTATTTAGTTTTTCATGTGGCTTTCATTGCTCCAACACCTCATTGTGATCATGGTGCTGGGGTTCAAACTTGCATCCAGGCAAGCACTGTAACTGCTGAGCCATGGCTCCAGCACCAGTCCTTTTTATTTTTTATTTTTATTTTATTAAGAGTATCTAGCGATACAAACGAGAGGGAAACATTGTCAGACCATCAATAACCAGAGTATATATATGTATTTATCCAGGGGTAACACCCAAACATGGATGACCACCTTGCGTTTCACCAGTTGCAGTTTCCCCCAGAAGAACTCTTGCATAAAATGGGTATCTCGTGGAGGAATAACCTCTGCTTCTGAGATGGTTCGCCTATATTCCCACTCTCCAGTATCCTAGGAGATCTTCAAATACCCCCCCTCCCTAAGCCTCCCAGTATAGTCCTTTTTATTTTGACACAGGTTCTCACTAATTTGCTTAGGGCCTGGATAAATTTCTGAGGCTGGCTTGGAACTTGCTATCCTCTTGCCTCAGCCTCTGGAGTTGCTCGGGATTACAGGTGTGCATCACCATGCCCAGCTTCACTTTTAACTCCTTATATATCTTTTCTATCTCACTTCAAAGTTTTCCATGGGAAGTTATACTTAGCCCTTCTGACTGGACCAACTCTCCCAGTTAAACCAGGGACTTCACCCTGAAAGCTTTTGCAGTGCATTATCCTACAGGAGTTGGATGAAGCTGAAGCAACATAGGGTCTGCAGCAACTGGTCCTTGCCTACCCACAGGAAGGATTTCAAGCAAGTCACGCACAATAACAGCAGTTTATTAAAGGTGAAAGTAGGGGCTGGAGCAGTGGCTCGGCAGTTACAGTGCTTGCTGGGCATGCAGGAGTACGCAAATTCAAACCCCAGCACCACATACATAATGAAGTCTCGGAGCAACGAAGGCCACGTGAAAAACTAAATAAAATTGATTCTTTCTCTCAAATAAAAAACAAGGTGAAAGAAAGTAAGGGTGCACTGAGGGGACCTCTGGTTATCTCTTCCAGGGTTTGTGTTCCTTTATTCCTTTTTTTTCTTTTAAAGAGAGAGGGAGGGGTTGGGGATTTAGCTCAGTGGCAGAGCACTTGCCTAGCATGTGCAAGGCCCCGAGCACAAGGCCCAGAGTTCGGTCCTCAACCCTGGGAAAAAAAAAAAAATAAAGAGGGAGAGAGAATCAATTTTTATTGAGTTTTTCACATGGTTTTTGTTGCTCTGACACTTGGTTGCGTACGTGGGTGCTGGAGTTTGAACCCATGTACTTGTGCCTGCTGGGCACGCGCCCAGCCACCACTCTAGCCCCTGGGTTCCTTTATTCTTTTTTTTTTTTTTTAAGAGAGAAGGACAATGAGAGAGAGAGAATCAATTTTTATCTAGTTTTTTCACCTGGCTTTCGTTGCGCTGACACTTAGCTGAGTACGTGGGTGCTGGGGTTTGAACTCGTGTCTTCGCGCATGCCAGGCAAGTGCCGTAACCGCCGGGCCCCCACTCCAGCCCCCGCTCCAGCCCTAGGTTCCTTTATTCTTGACTCATTTTCTCATATCCCCGACTTGATTGATAAGTGGCTTATCCCGTTATTTTGGATAGACCTCAGCAAATTTTGTGAGGGTCCTGATGACCTAACCATGACTTGGTTTTCACAGTAGTTACCTTAAGGGACTATAATTAATCATGACTGGCGGAGGTTTGACACACCAGTGCCCATTTTCCAGGTGTCCCCGCTTTGATAAAGTTCCTTGTTTTTCCCAGTCCTGTGACTTGTGGATTGGCTTTGATGTACATGTGATGTCCTCTCTAGAAATTTCCTCCCTTTTTTGTCCTCCCCCTGCCTGCCCGTTCCTGCTCTCTCTATGTACCGAACACATTAACACAGTCTGATTATGTATCTGACTCTAGAATTAGAGCCCAGGGACTTGACTCCTCTGCTCCCGGCGTATTCCATTGCTGAGAAAGGGACCGCCTAGGTTGCTGCTGGGCCCGCAGCGGCTGAATAATGAATGAAATGGAGGAGGCCTGGCTGGAGGCCGAGACACCACCATTCTTAGATCCGGGAGGCACCCCTTGCTGTTTTTAACCACAGCTGTGACCCCCAGCCAGCCTGAACACAGCAGCGAGCTCTCTGCACGGGCTGTCTGGGGCTTGGGTCTCTCTTCCCTGCTCTTAGCCATCTTGTGGGTTTCGGTCAAGTTGTTGCCTTCTTGGAAAGCTTCACTTGGACATTTCTACACTGGCTGATTTTTTTTTTTTTTGAGACGGGGTGAGGGAGAGGGGTGTCTTGCTAAGTTGCCCAGGCTGGCCTTGAACTTGGCCTTGCTGCTTCAGCCTTCTCAGTAGCTGCGATGGTAGGCACGTGCCACTGCTCCCTCCAGTATCTTACTTTGTAACTAACTGACTGCTGCCTGCTTGGTTCCCGTCCCCCTGAGCAGGCGCACTTCTAGCTCATGGCGGTTCTGCAGCGCGCTGCAGGGGCCCAGCTCTAAGGCCCTTAGTCTTGGTGGAAGCCCAGTGAATCAGCTGGGCCTGGGTCTGGGCTCTCTGCTGCTCTCCGGGAGTGCAGGAGCAGGAAGGAACTGTAGCTTGGGGACTGCTGGATCAAGGGAAGCTGGGGGAGGTTAGATCTGCGCCAGCCCCAGGCTCCGTCCCTGGACTGCAGGGCGGGAGGCCCTGGAGCGGATCCTGTGGGGGAGGGGCAGTTTCTGCGTCCAAGACTCCTGGAGTGGAGCGCCGAGCTCGAGGGAAGGTCCCTTCCACCCGGGCGGCGTCTGGCACCCAGCCAGTTTCAAGGACGGGGGTGGGGCGCTTGGTGAAAGCAGGCTTTCTCCGGGCCTCTGGGGCTCAGAGAGAGGGAAACCGCGCGCCGAGGGAGAAAAGGGGGAGCCTGGAGGGGCGGGTCTGGTTGCTTTCAGTCCCGGGAAAGACTGGGGCTGAACTGGCTCTGCAAGGCAGGAAGCCCGAGAACCTACCAGGCCCCAAACTCCAGAAAAGTTAAAAAAAAAAAAAAAAAAAACTGAGCCGAAGAATCGATGGATACACTTTACCAGATCATTTTATGATCAGAGCTGGGAAGTCCTCCAGAGGGTTGTTTCCAGGGTCTGCAGGAATTGGACCCTATTCTGCCCACAGGCCAATCTCTGGGAGGGTAGTTTGGAAAAGCGTCAGCTCCGAGAAATTTCCCTGGCTCCCCACCGTATCCCCTTCAACCTGATAGCCGGGATAGATGGCATTTTCCTAAAAGCCAAAAATGCTTTGTATCCCACTCATGGTTCTTAAAATAACTGCCCACATCTCATCTCCCTTTCTCACTGGTTGGTAATCCCCCTACCCCAGGGCAGCCCAGTCTCACTCATACCACTCACAAGTGTTAATCAAATCTGGCTCCCCATCAGAAATGCTAGGCCATCGATGTTTGCTTAAAGTATTTCACTCCAGGTTTTGGCCCTGGGCTAGGGCTTGAGACTTGAGTTTTAATGAGGTAGTGAGTGATTGTTGATGCACTGAGTTTAGGTAAGAACTCCAGAGGGCCTGGCACTACACAGTAGGTGCTAAGTGTTGCCTGCAGAAGTGGGAAATGTATTTGCAGGATAAACAAATGTGTGTAGGGAGATGCACTGAGCTGGGGTCTACCTAACCGCACCTGACACTTTGGAAGGAAACAGCTCACTGTGATAGCAATACAAAAGATAAATATTTATTTAGAACAAAACTTTAACAATTGGTTTTACATTCTAAGCCACAAGGAAATAGCAAAACATATAGCAAAGCAAAGACAAAAACTAAAAGGCAGTGTACTGTCTTTTCTACTTTAGCTTGATAACAGTTGGCCCATACATACCCTCCTGCTTGGCCTATTTCCCAAGTACATTTTACAGTTAACAGCTCACTCATAAACCATCTTTCTCCTGAGAGTCAGGAGGCCGCAGACGAGCCCAGCTAGTTCCTTCTCTAGGGTTCCTAGCTACTGAGGCTAAGGTGCAAATGTAAACCTTTGGTAGGTGTCTTTACTTAGTGGCACCCCCATTTTTCACTGTTGGCGATGAATAGGGAAGAGGCAGGCCTCCAAAGGACCTGGCACATTTAATTCGGATATGATACTCCAGGGAGCAATGAATGCACCATGGAGCCTGTGTCGTGGTTCTCTTCCCTACCACCCCCAAGAATTCAAAAACTCCTGCCAAACCATCTCTTTCTGTTCCCTCCCCCAGAAGATGCCTCAGCACCACTCTGGGTTCCTCACTGCGGAGAGATCAGACTTTCTGGGCCCTCAAGTGTTGAGGAAATTGTTGTGAAGTGTGAGAGGTAGTGGGATGAGCACCTGGGCTTGGGGTCAGGGGACTCTATTATGGGCTGGCTCTGGCACCAGACAGCTATGCAACTTTGACCCAGTCATTTAATTCTCTGGGTATGTTTCATCTGCTGGAAAATCAAAGAATTGGTCTAAACCAACTCTCAGGTCCTTTCCAGCACGCAAAATTCCAGATGCCCCCCCCCCAAAAGGCTTCTGAGCCACCATTCAGAGCTGTCACAAAGTGGACGAATTCTTACGCCATAAGAGAGGCCCTCCGGCCACCATTCAGAGCTTATTGATTCAGGTTATATACACTTCTAACAACACTGGTTCCACAAATTCTCAGACCACAGAGATTAGAAGCAGCAAATTAAAAAGGGGACGGGGAAGAGCTGCAAAAGGTAGACACTCTGACAGAAGCCACGGTTAACAATGTTTTCAATTCAACAAACACTGATGGAGCGCCTACCGTGTTGGGCCCCGCATTTGGAGCTGGGGCATAAAGATGGGCAAAAGCAGCCCAAAGGGTGAAAATTCGGGAAGAAGACAAGGTATAGGGAAGGGGATAGTAAAAAGGTACAAGGGCGGGGTTGGGGATTTAGCTCAGTGGCAAAGCGCTTGCCTAGCACGTGCGCAAGGCCCTGAGTTCTGTCCTCAGCCCTGAAAAAAAAAAAAAAAAAAAAAAGGTACAAAGAGGGGGAAAAAACCCCCCAAAACCAAAACCAAACAAACAAACCCCCCCAAAAAAACAAAATAGAACAAAAATACTCCAAATACAAAAACGAAAATTAAAAAAAGACCAAAAACCAAAACAAACAAAAATCCCAAAAACCAAAAAAAAACAAACAAACAAAAAACGAAAAACGGGGGCATATCCGCACGCTACAGTTCTGGGTAGTCGTCACCGATTCAGAACAGGCTGAAATGGAGTAAACTCGTTTTAAGAAGGCATAGAGAGATGTCTCTGGTAGGTATTAAAAAAGATCTTCCAAAAACGATAAAAAATGGTTTTAAAAAAAAGTTTTGGCACTTAAGAGGGGTAAGCTGGCTGTGCGTCCACCCGGGCGGGCGGGCGGGCGTTCACTGCCCCGCCACGCCGGTCAGCTGAGCCGCCACGGAATTGTGAACCGCTTTGGGACACTGGGCAAAAGCGTGTCCCCGCTTGCCGCAGAGGTTGCACACGATGCCCTTCCGACAGAACGGGCTCAGGTGCCCCTCCTCCCCGCACCTGAAGCACCGGTCCTGCGTGCAGCTGCCGCTCATGTGGGTCCGGGAACCGCACTTGAAGCAGGTCTTGGGCTGCCCCTTGTACCAGCTGTAGCCCCTCTCGGCCCCCAGGAAGAAGGCCCCGGGCAGGTGCCTGACCCCGCCCTCGCCCTGGCGCAGCTCGATCTCGCACTTGTACTCCCCAGTCCAGATCCCAAACCTGTCGGTCACCTTCACGGGCACCGCCAGCACGTCGCAGTGGCGCTTGAGCCAGGTCACGATGTCCTCCACGTCCACCGTCTCGTTCCGGAAGAGGATGAAGAGCGTCTTCAGGCTGGACTTGCTCCGCCCCAGCACCACGAAGTTCTCCCAGCAGTCCTCCTGCTCGCGCTTCTCCTCGTACACGCGGAGGAACAGGGCCAGCTTCTCCGCCGAGCGGAAGCTCACGTCGAACTCGCGGCTGCCGGGGATCTGGATGACGGCGTAGATGTCGCCCGGTTCCATGCCGATGGAGCGCAGGATGAGCGCGCCCACTACGAAATCCCGGGTGGGGCAGGCGCCCTCGTCCCCCTGGAAGCAGATCCGCACGAGGAAGCGGCCTTTGCCGGGACTCGCGGCCGCCGCCTGCTCGTCCTGCAGGGGCCGCTCGGTCGCGTCCTCCGCCGCGCCGGGTCTGGCGGGCACCGCCATGGCCGCCCCCGCCTCGGCCTTCTTCCTCCTGGCCGGCTCGGCTGCAGCCTTCTTTTTGCGGGCATCCGCCGCCGCCTCCCCGGCCGGCTCTTTCCGGCGGCCCTTCGGGTCTCCGCGGCCGGCCGGGGGGAAGTCGCCGAGGCCGGGCGCCGCCAGGCTCGCGGGAGCGCTGAGCCCGCTTCCCGCGCTGCCGCCGCCGCCGCCGCTTTCTTCCTCCCGCCGCGCCGCGCGCGACTCGCGGAACTCGCCCTTCTTCTCCGCCAGGTTCTTCACCACCTGGGCCCAGCCCAGCTTCTCGCGGGGGCCCTCGGCCTCCTCGCTGCGGGCCGCGGGCCGCGTGAGGGGCAAAAGCTGCACCCGGCCCCGCTTCCGCTCCTCCTCCGTGCCGCCGCCGGTGGCCATTTTACCTCCTACCCAGCATCCTCCACTCGCTCCCGCCGCCAAAGGGCGCCCATCGCGCGCGCCCGCCCGGGGTTGTGGGGCTCGGAGGTTTTTTTTTTTCTTTCCCCTGAAATTTGATGCTTCTCCCCCACCCCCGCCCCCCGCGAGGCTTTTCGTGCGGCGCCGGTTGGCCGCAGCCCGCCGCGATCCCCCTCGCGCGGCCGAGCCACGTTTCCGCGGGCGCTGCCTCCCGCCCTCCACCCGCTCGGGCTGGGCAGCCGCCGGCCGCGCTCTCGAGGATTCGGCGTTTCGCAAGCCGAGCGCGATGAGTTCCGTCGAGCTGCGCGGCGGGACGGAGCCGAGCGAGCTCGCGCTAGTTGCGTTTGTTTTTGGTGCCATTTAAATTTAAAATCAAAAGCTACGCTTGGCCGACCCAGCCCCCAAAGCGCACCCCGATGCGTGTCCCGCCCCGCCAAGGTTGGATGATGAGCATTTTAAAACGTACAGAAAACTTGAAATAATCGGCGCGGACATTCTGTCATTTCCAGCACCCTCTCCTGGATCCCGGCGGCGCGTGGCCGCTGAGTCCTTTTTGTGATTTTGAGACTGGGTCTCCCTAAACTGCTGAGGCTGGCCTCCGACTTGGAATCATCCTGCCTCAGCCTCCCGAGCCACTGGTCCTACAGGCGTGTGCTACCGCTCCCGGCAAAATCTGTGAAATGTTAATGAATTCAGTCCCATCGCGCCCCTATCCATTCTTCAGCCCTTATTTTTTTTTATATATTTTAAAGTAAGTCATATTGAATTATTTTTATTTAACAAAACAAAACGAAACCTCTTGCACGGCCTGGAGAGGTGGCTCTGCTGTACAGCGCTTGCCCGGCATGCGCCAGGACCCGGGTTCGAACCCCTGCACCGCGTTCACAACTGAGTGTCAGAGAAGCAAACAGATGAAAAACGAAATAAAAGCGACTCTCTTAAAAATTAAACAAACTTTTGGGGCTGGAGTGATGGCTCGAGGGTTACGGCGCTTGCCCAGCACGAGTGGGTGCATGGGTTCAAACCCCAGCACCCACGTACACAGCTAAGTGTCAGAGCAATGAAGGCCATGTGAAAAACTCAATAAAAATTGTTCTCTCTCCTCTCTCTCTCATTGTCCTTCACTCTTTAAAAAAAAAATTTAAAAGGGCTGGAGCGGTGGCTCTGGGGTACGGCGCTTGACCGACATGCGCAAGTACACGGGTTCAAACCCCAGCACCCACGTACACTACTAAGTGTCAGAGCAAGGAACCCGTGAAAAACTCAATAAAAATTGATTCTTTCTTTGTCCTCTCTTTAAAAAACCCTTAAAAATAAAAAAAATACAACTCTTGTACTTACTATGATGCTTATAGTTTATTGAGCGCTTTTTAACTGTCCCACTTTGCGCTGAGAGTACTGCAGCTTGAGCACGTGGATTCTTACAAATACAATGCCGTAAATATACTGTTTTACATATAAAGAGGCAGGAGTTTGGAGGCGGGGAGCGATCGCTTGGCAGAGTTAGTGGGCAATCTCAGCGGAAGGTAGGTTGTATTCTCTTTGCTTTTGACCTTGTGCATCAAGAACTGTTTGCATCAAACTGCACCGGAGACCTTGTCAACTGGCAGATTCCCTGACCAGTTCAAGTCAGCACCGGTCTGCATCTCTTTTCCCTCTGTCTCAACTGGTGTTTGAAGGCATTGATTCAGTTTTGGTGGTTGAGGGATGTATTTAACACCACCTTTTGAAGTCTTTGGTTTCTTTAGCAAATGTGACATGTTATTTTTTCTTTTTTTCTTTTCTGGTACTGGAGATTGAACCCAGGGGTGTTTAACCACTCAGCCACATTTCTAACCTTTTTAGTTTTTATTTTGAGACCAGGCCTGGCTGAGTTGCTTAGGGCCTTGCTAAATTGCTGAGGCTGGCTTTGAAGTTGAAATCCTCCTGCCTCAGCCTCCTGAGTTGCTGGGATTAGTGCCACAGTCCCCCCCCCCCCCAATGTGTGATTTTCAGTCACCTTCAGTAATCTTTTCATTTTTAGTGAAAGAAAAAGTAGGTTGTGGAGACCCAAGTTTAAATCTGGCTGCTTCAAATCTCAGCCTTGAATACTGGGCCAGTGACCACCTCTTTCACGGTCTCAATGTGCTCATCCATAGCAAAGGGGTAGCAATGTTGATTCTCAAAGGACTCCTACTAATAAGTTAATGGCTACTACACATATATTTATTCATGCATTAATATCAACTCTCATAGGTTCAGGTGATAGATAACCTGTGTGAAAGAGCTTGGTTCAGAGTAGATTCCCAGGAAAGGTTAATCTGCCAGTTTTGGATTCCTTCCTGTTCCTTCCTGTTTTTCTCCAAAATATTCCAATTCTACTAAGCTACTAATCCGTTTGGTTTTTTTTTTTTTTACTGGAGATTGAACCAGGGGGCACTCTTAACACTGAGCTATACCCCCAGTCCTTTTTTTTTTTTTTTAAAGGAAGAGGGGACAGTGAGAGTGAGAGAAAGAGAGAAGCAATTTTTTTATTCAGTTTTTCATGTGACTTTCATCCCTCGGACACTTTGTTGTGTACATGGTGCTGGGGTTTGAACTCTCGTACTTGCGCATGCCAGACAAGCGCCGTAACTGCTGAGCCACCGCTCCAGCCCCGAGAATCAATTTTTATTTAGTTTTTCACATGTCTTTTGTTGCTCTGAGACTTCGTTGTGTACTTGGTGCTGGGGTTTGAACTTGAGTACTTGTGCACGCCTGGCGAGCACCATAACAACCGAGCCACCACTCCAGCCCACCCCAGTCCTTTAATTTTTATTTTTTTGGTATCAGGGATTGAAACAGGACTGTTTAGCCATTGAGCCACACCCCAGTCCTTTTTATTTCTTGTTTTGAGATAGGGCCTCAGTAAGTTGCTGATACTGGCACACAACTTGGCAATCCTCCTGCCTCAGCCTCTTAAGCCTCTAGGCCTTGCATTTTATAATACCAAGTCTCACCATCTATGACCCTACTTGATTTCTCATTTATTTAGTTTTTTTTTTTTAGAGAGAGAGAGAGAGAGAGGGACAGTGAGAGAGAGAAAGGGAGAAAAGCAATTTTTATATAGTTATTCATGTGACTTTCATTACTCTGACACTTTACTGTGTACATGGTGCTAGGGTTTACACTTGTGCATGCGAGACAAGCGCTGTAACCAGAGCCACTGCGCCAGCCCCCTAGGTCTTTTTTTTTTTTCATAACTATCTCATAATTTTGGGATTTATTCCAAGGTATTATATGGATTGGTTGCTACTGTAAGTGAAATTATCATAAAGGTAAATAATGATGTTTGTTGGTGGTAGTTAGAGGGGACACAATTGAAT
>PVKS010009016.1:0-65743 GCA_004027875.1 Aplodontia rufa | reverse complement strand
AGTTATCAGAGTATTTTGACTCCATCCCTTCCCTTCACGTTTTGGTTATATGAGTTCAAGATCATTTGGGTCTATATCACTTGCAATTTAAAAAGTTCTGTCCAATCCACTTTCTATAGAGATTTCACTATTAAAAACACTGAAGGAAAATTATTGTAAAAAATTGGTCACAAGGATGAGGGTGCAGAACTCTCCACTGCCTTGTACTTTTCCCATCCTTTAAAATATATAAACACTAAGATTCACCTGTAATCACAGAATCACTTTGAGCCTTAGAGAATATCTCATTTCTGTATGCAGTTTTAAGAAAGGATATTTACTAAGAGTTAAACACTTTATAGTCAATTAATGAACCAACTATACTTTAGGTAGCAGACTGCATTTTCCATTTGAAATGAAGGCCGTCTTGACTCATCATAGTCCATAGTGCCTAAAACGATATGCTTCTTACCTCATCACTTATCACTAATTTAAAACAAGTCCCTAATTATATTATTTATTCTTCTATATTTGATTCTTCTATAATATTAAGAAATAACATACTTATTATGTAGAACTTCTAGATTTTTTTGGCTTTGTGTAATTAAGCTACTTTAATATTAAAAAGAAATTCCCTGGTGATTTTCTTTGGTTTGTATAGAAATATCTGACCAATCATTTGTTTTCAGACTTAATGCATGGGAATAGAAGTTGGGATTATCATATATCTGGATGCCTGCTTTTTTATGCTTATTGCCTTACAAGTAAGTTGATAAAATAACATTCTTCTGTAAACAATACATTTTAAAACCTATTTAACAAATAAAATTTTCCCAGTTGGGCATACTCATAATTCATCCTCACATACACCATGTACAAAGTACACTTTTTAAAGGGTATACTCTAGCAACCCAAAATAAGGTAACTATTTCAAAATTACATTTGTACTGGAGCCATTCCTCAGATTTAAAGAAAAAAAAATGATCCAGTGATTACATATAAAGACTTTGTTATTCCTTGAGCTGCAATTAGAATTTGATATGAATAATACAAAACTCTTTCCCATATTAGTTTTGCTTTGGTGATATAGGCTACGGAGTTCTTTAAAGAATGATCACCTCCCTGATGTTACAAGTAAATTATAAAACAACATGGGACCTATTGCTTAGGTTACCTCTAAATTTGACTTTGGAACTGAGATTTCCACTTGGTTTTCTCAAAAGAAGAGGCATTCAGAATTATTCTCATTGTCTTCAATATAATATAGATAGTGTGAAAATCATCTGATTCTCTTCCCTAGGATTAATCTTTTTCCTTTTTGGTGTATAGTGAAGAGTTTTATATATGTCACTTACTCTAAATAAGCATCTGCTACAGATTGGATCTTAACTATCCCCTAGAGGCCCATGTTGAATAGTAATGCTGCTGGGAGTTTGTGAAAATGTGAGAGGTGGTGCTAGTGGGAGGTCTTCAGATCAAAGGGGATTGTGGGTCTCTGTTCTCTTCCTCTTTCTCTCTTTTGCAATCCTTCCAGGAGGTGAGGAGCTTTGACCTGCCACACACTGCTCACCATAACATATTGCTTTGCCAGAGGGCCGAAAGAAACAGGGCCAATTCACGATGGATTAAATCCTCCAAAACTGTAAGCCAAATTAAACCTTTTCTCTCCCAAATTTGGTCATCTCAGGCATTTGTTATAGTAATAGAAAGCTGACAGACACAATCTCCTTATTAAGTGACAGAAGTGGACACATCTTCAACGAGGTGAACAGATGGAGACAGAACGGGTCCTAGACCTTGATGTCCTTTGCTGACTTGAGCTGAAGCCCAGAGCACGGATGTCCTGGCTTCCATTTGTCCTTTTTAAAAACCCTTTACATGAATATGAAAAGCTTCCTAAAGCTTGTTTCTAAGCACTTCTCCTCAGGTAGGTAAGCCACCAGTTGTCATTAAGAAGTTTGAGAGTGGGAATAACCACACTCTTTAATAGCAGGAAGTTAGAGCTTTCCTACACAATACTCATAGGTTCCAAGCACTGTATCTGCCTCAGTAAGTCCTTAAGAGATTCCTTCATGGGTTAGCGTCTCTATAGCAACTAGTAAGAGATTTTTCAAAATAATGGTGGCTTTAAATTTTTCATCAACCAAATAATAGTATAGAAATGTTCTTTGGTGTTTTAATATAATCAGTGCTTGGATTTCTCTGAAATTGAGATGTCAATGTGATGTAATATGGCAAAAAAAATAAAATGGTATGAGAAGATTTTTAAAGAAGATTTTAATATTCCAGGTTATAGGTTTTAATATTTAGTCATCTTTTTAGGAGGAGCTTACTATTTTCCTCTCCCCTGTCCCACCTTCTTAAAGCTTTTCCATGAAAAAAGAATTTTAATAAGTATTGACAAGTTTGATTTATAAAATATTTTCTTTTCCAAAATTCCAATAAAGCATTTTTTGAGATGAAAATAGATGAAAAGAACGAGTACACCTATATTTATTATTCATATGCCATCACTATCCTCTTCCTTCCCCACAGGTGACATCTGATTTCAGTCCAGATGTACTTTTGGTTATAGCATAGCAGCATAGACATAGATAGTTGAGCCATGAAATACAGCTCTTCTTGAGTAGTTTGAGAGCAGGAAATGTTAATTTAAGGCTTTTGGGTAGAGAGAAAAACATTATAGATTTCTTTTATTACATAGTTGTTCTTGGATAATACTTCAAAAACTGCTCTATTATCACCTATTTAGATATCAGGTCTTAGAGCCAGTGGGGAAAAATCCAAATTCCTAAAACATATGTTAGGAATATCAATTTTTCCAAAGTTCAGAAGAGAAATAGCAGCATCTTTGTTGATGCTGTGCTCTGTTTCTGCCCCTGCTTTTATTATAAAATTGTGCAGCCCTTCTATTTTTACATTGTTAATTTGAATAACTGGTGATCCTCAATGCCAGAAGAATGTAGCTAACAGAGAAGCACAATGACTCTGGTCATTCCACAACAGGTATAGGGATGATTATACCATATGCTTCCAAATGAATCTTAGATGTAGAAAATGGTATTTGTCGTACTAGAACAAAAATATGGGAGCACAGCTGAAGTCCAAATAGCATTCCATTAAACAAGGTCAGGAATTGCTCATTAGTATAGCAAGTATTTGCATAGTAGATGCTTAATAAGTAATTGTCAGGTGAAACACTGTGTGAGTGACTGAATAACCCAATGAGTCATAGATAGACTGAAAACACCAACTTCCTGGGGTTACATTTAGAAAATCTTAGAACGAAGAACGCCAAAGACACCCTTCTCTCAAAGTATAGGGCTTTCTGCATGTAATGCAAAACACGCAATTCTTGTTGACTAAGATGGATATATAGTCCCCTATGGGATTTTTTTAATCTTCTTTACATTAAAGTTACATATATAAATGGATGCCCACTGGTTTGTGTTGTTTGAATCTTCTCCTCCCTCCTAGAAACAGAAAGCATACTGATAATGCTTTCAATACTTTAGGCTTCTGAGAATATATAATCACGAGTGTAGTTGAGCAACTGTATTTACTCAAATTGGAAGAAAAGAAGCTCCATGGGAAAATATTTTAATGCCACTGCAAGGTTTCTCACTGATGTTTTAGCTGTAGATTAAAAAAGCACTACAAGAGAAAATCTGAGGTGAGATTCAGGATAAAATGAGTCATGTTTTAACGGCTAAATGGAGCCTTCAGATTATGGAAACACAAATGCATTTAATGTCCAGATCTGTGGACCGGTGCACTGGGTGGCAGACTACACTAGATGATCACTGTCTTGATAGCCTTTAAAATAAAAAAAAAAAAATCCAATTTTGGTTTTCCTTTTACTACAGCAATTGTTATTCTTGTTGTTTTTCTTGTAAAATGATCTTTGAAAAGTAGCATTTTCCTTGTCTTTGTAACTTCACTTAAGAAAACACCCATATTTCTACTTTAGTTATCACAGAGGAAGGCTGACTCCCAAACTCAGAGAGAACAAAGTTACAGTCTTCTGAATACATGGGTGGTAATTTGAACTTGACCTAACAGAGTCAAGCTTACAAGTAGCCTAACTTCCAGAGAGAGAATGCACACTCTAAAGATAGTAAGGCTATTTATTGCTGGAACTTTGAAGATGGCACACATTTTTTAAAACATCTCTGAGAGGTGAAACAAAGATCGACATGAGAACCAATCTCTGTTTCAGCTTTCTTATGTTCTACCCATTACACAAGAGTTAAACAACATGTTTGAATGGAACGTTTAATAACAAAAGACATTTATGATGTTTACTTAATGTTTTGGACCATTAAGCATCAGCGACATGAGTTATTGTATGTAATATCTGGCCCCAAATCTTTTGACCAAGCTGCGTTTTACTACTCTTGGAGCTGCCAGCATCCTGATTTGAAAAAAAGTCTGTGGTCGAATCCTAGTTTTCTCAGAGGACTTTGGATTTGAAAGTATCTCCTGTTGCCAGAAAGTACCTTTTGAAGTTTACATTAAGATGGATATTTATTTATTTTTTCCCTATAACAATGACAGTGGTTGAGATAAACTGTTTAATTCTAAATAGAAAACACATCTGCTGTGTCTGCATTGTTTGTGGTTGCTGGAGGGGTGACAATTTAAACCAAGTAGCACGCATGACATTTTAAGTGAGATGTTGTGTGAGGGCTCCCAGCTGCTGACATTGTCCTCCTATGCTCTGCAGGACCCAGTGGGGCTGCCGGAGCCAAAGCCCCCGTAAGCGAGCCCACATGGTCCAACATCCAGGGTGTCTTGCTTTCCTTCATTCTCAGAAAGTGGGAGACTGGTAAAGGGGGTTTAAAGTCCCCCCCTTTCCTTCTTCATTAATTTGGGAAAAGAAATTTAGCATTGATTTTTTTCAAACCTGATTTCACCCCAAATCATATTGGTTTGTGCTTAGGAGTGTACAAAGTGTATAGATTAACTTTGAAAGTGGCTATCTCTGTAACATTAGTCTCTTCTGTGCACTTTTTGTGCATTTCATGAAAGTGGCAGATATTTCTTAATGTGATATTCCATATTTCTTGTAAGCATATATTGCCATGTATTTTTTTTTGTCTTTTTGAATGTGATCCTGCTGTTCATTACAGCCTTTCATAGCTGCCTGTTGTTTGTATTAAGGAAACTAATGATTTTTACATTAGTATTATAACCAGTAGGCTTACTGATTTTCTTATTTCTTCTAATAGTTTTTCATTCTTTTTTTTTTTTTTAAGAGAGAGGGACAGTGAGAGAGACAGAGAAAGAGAGAAATAACTTTATTTAGTTTTTCACATGGCTTTAGTTGCTCCAACACTTAGTTATGTACGTGGTGCTGGGGTTTGAACCTGGGTCCTCGTGCTTGCCAGGCAAGCGCCGAAACTGCTGAGCCACCACTCCAGCCCCTCTAATAGTTTTTCAATTCATGCTCTAAAATAAATTTTTTTTAAAGAGAGAGAGAGAGGCGGGGGCAGGGAGAGAATCAGTTTTATTTATTCATCTGGATTTTTTTCTTGGACACCCTGTTGTGTACGTGGTGCTGGGGTTTGAACCCGGATCCTTGTGCTTGCCAGGCAAGCTCTCCAACCTCTGAGCCACCGCTCCAGTCCTGGAAATATTTTTTGTAATCTATATGTTGCTTCTTCTGTTGTAATTATTATGCTTCTTAATTTTCATGTTGGAATTGATTAACACTTTCAAAGCAACATTGACTGCAAGAGTGAGCATGTTTATCTTTTTCTCAATTTAGTAAATATTTTCTCCTAGACTTTTGTCATTAGCTTGATGCTAATTTTGGTTCTATTTATTTATTTTTTAAGCTACAAAATTTTAAATATGTGCCTGTATAAGGTAAAGATATTTCCTTAAAGATCTAACAAATCTAATAATAATTATTATTATTTAATAAAAAGAACTGCTTACTATTATCAACTATTTTGTCAATAATCAGAGTCAGATTATCTCATAAATGTCATAAAGATTTAAAAGTTGTTACAAAAAAGATCCATGTATGATGATTAGTTAATTTCTCTTTTTTAAAGAGAGCGAGAGATGGAGAGAGAAAAAGAGAGAATCATTTTTATTTAGTTTTTCATGTGGCTTTCGTTGCTCCGATACTTTGTTGTGTACGTGGTGCTAGGGTTCAAACTTGCATCCTCGTTCATGCCAGGCAAGCGCTGTAACCACTGAGCTGCTGCTCCAGTCCCATAGTTAATATTTCTTATAAAATTCTCTTAATTTATAGGTTCTTGCATACCATCTATTTTCTTCCTTTTACAATTTTATATTGAAGAAATTAGATTATTTATCTTGTATTCTTGGGGTGAGACATAATAAATTAATCATTTCCTGTGTTATCAAGGAGATTGCTAAGTGATATTATCATTTTTAAAATCATGTGGGCTGAGAGTAGAGGGCCGGATGTTTTCCCTCATTTGTGGAGGCTGGAGCTAAACCCAGACTTGAAGGAAAGGTAGACAAACTCTCGTATTAGAACCATAGAACAAAAAAGCAACGTGTCAATATTTATGAGATACAGTTGCAAGATACTGCATAAGATATTTGAACAAGCTAAACTGCATGTCTTTACAAAAATGTAAATGTTTAATCCTATTGTCAAATATATTTAAGAATAACAAGGGATGATAGGAAAGGAGGAGAAGGGGAAATGTTGGAACTGAGATAAAGCAAGGTACACTCCAAGCATTTATAAGTATGTCACTGTATATACTATAATCATGTACATAAAGAATGTTCTTCATAGGTGTAAGAATTATGTAAGTGTACTTGGGTATTTTAGGAAAAATTTAGAACCCAGAAGAGAGGCAAGGGATCAGGGGATGGAAGGAGGGAGGTAGAGAGGTGCAGGAGGTGGGGATATTAATTGACTAAATTGTATTACTGTATTGTGTGCATCTATGAATATGTGACAACAAATCCCATCATTATGTACAACTATAATGCATTAATAAAAATAAATGTAAATAAAAAATAAAAATAAAAATCACATGCCCTCCATGTTAAAAAATGCAATGACTGTTAGCACAATTTATTTCTATTGACTTGATTCCTATTGGGGCTTCAAATTCTCCCACCTTGGCTTTTGTAACATTAGTGCCAATGTCAAGACAGTGAAGAGGTTAAATAGTAGTAGTATGATGATCATAGTTTCAACCTTGTGGATTTCCTGAAATGTCATGGGATCTCTCAGGAGTCCCTGATCCACAATTGGGAAACCATTTCACTGGATTCAAGGTCCCCATTACCAAGAATATTCTCTTCCATTGTCCCAGGTCCACCTCTAGCATCCGGGCCAGAGCTCAAATGTAAAGTCAATTTCTCAGGGCACCTTCCAGGACCACCCTATGCAAAGCTGTTGTCCTGTCAATATCACATCTTCAAGCTTCAATTCTCTGCATAGTGCTTATCACTATCTCCATAACTTTCTTGGTTAAGTAGAGTTTTTCTTCAGTTTAGCTTCTTTTTCCTCTCTCCATGATACAAACTTTTTTTTTCTGACCTGTTGTTATTTTTGCATCTAGAATAATTCCTGGAACATAGTATTTAAAATAATTTGGTAAGTGAATAAATAGAAACTTCTGTACTTACATAGAAATTTTATATAACATATAGCAAAAGTAAGGACAAATTGTAGAGAATGGGACTAGGGATGATGATAAGAGTCTGGTGGTATGGCAAGGGAGTATGTGGGAGACTTGGAATAGATGGTAATCTGTTTCTGTGTTTAAAAGATGTTTTTCCTACTAATGGTGGTTCTCACATGGCCAGCTATCTCTTCTTTTTTCAGATTGCTTTGGCATTCACATTTAATCTTTCTGCTCATATTTCCCTATCGTATGATTGCTACCCATTTGTATTAGGTCACTGTTGCTATATCAAAATGCAGGAGGGTATGTATTTCATAAAGAAAAAGGTATTTTCAGCTTAGAGTTTTGAAAACTTAAAGTTCAAGATAGGGCAGCCCCATCTATGAACAGCTTCTGGTGAGGGCTCACTTGTCACAGCAAGGTGGAGAAACAAAAAGGGAACCAATGATAACCTGAAGAATCCAAGAACATCAGGGAACCCCACTTAATAACAACCTGCCTTTGTGAGAAGTCACTCATTCCTTGAGACCAGTATTAACCCTCCTAAGAACAGAGCCCACACAACCTAATTAGCTTCTACTAGGCTCCATCTCTTAGAGGTTTTGCTACAGCAATACTGGCACATTGGGACCAGATTTCTAACCCACGGATCTTTAAGAGGCACACTCAGAGGGTGTGCAAGCCATAGTACAAATGCCAACGTTGATGCAATAATATGACTCTGGGAGCCAGAATGCCAGTATTATATCTCCTCTGTCATTCTCTACTTCTCTCTGGACAGTTTTCTTTAACTTCACTCTGGCTACTCAATAGTCCTCTATTTCTTTTTTGAATTTTTACTCTTTTAAGAGAGGGAGAGTGTGTGAGAGAGAAAAAGAGTTAATTTTTTATTTTTTTCATATGCTTTTGTTTTTTCATTACTTAGTTGTGTATGTGGTGCTGGGGATTGAAATTGGGTCCTCACACATGCCAGGAAAGTGCTCTAGTGCTAAGCCACCTTCCAGCCCCAAGAACTCCCATTTGAAAACCCGTATTCTACCAACAAACTGACAAAAAGCAATCGTCGCTGAACCCAATTCCACACTATGTGGAAACACATATTCAGAATATTCCCTGGGACATGTTGAGAAAGACATCAATACCTAACTCTAGTCAGAGAATCAGGAACATAAACAAAAACATGGTAGTAGGGAACCCACCCCATGGCTGCAGAGAGGCTTCCTTGGAAAAAGAAATCAACATAAATGAAGCAGAGAGCCCAAATGATACTTTCTACAATTTCTGATTTATTTTGTCAGTAATTTAAATAGAAAAATCTTCAAACTCCAGCATTAAATACATAAATTTAAGCGAATTTGGGCAACTAATTATGTATTGTGTTTGCTGCAAATAAAAAGCTAAGCATGCTTCATTAATCTATCCCGCAGAGAGCATGGTCTTACTAGCAACCCCTTCCAAATACACTTGGAGGTGAGAAAGCCGTGCAAATATCCACGTCCTATGTCCCAGTGGTCCCTTTCAGTTCTTAAGACACGGTCTCTTCTGGTTAGCTCCTTCTACGTACTGGATGGTCTCTTTTTTTCTACTTTTGGTGTACTCAGAATCCAGCTGCATCCTGCCATAAGCCTCTACCTCCAGAAAGCATGGTCTGTGTGTCTCATGGCTTCTTTAATATTGACACTTTCTGATCCTGTGGTCCTGCAACCTTAGTACTTTTTAGAAGCAGTGCACAGATGGTAAGCACACAATCTCTTCTGCTGATGCGGATTGTCTTGCAGAAACTTTCCACATTATTCCCCAAGGATGCCTCTGCAGGCGAGGAGCTGCTGAGAGGACAGAAGGAGTCAAGCACGAGGTTGGAAACGCTAGTGCAGTTTTCATCTTAAAACAATGACAGAAGTGTTAAATGAGATACAGAAAAATATGCTACATCTTGCTCCCATAATATTATCAGCTTATAAAAAATATGAAATGCATGCCTGGGGTATGCTTTAGCTCAATTATAATTCTAATTTGTTTTTATCCAAAACAAATTATAACTGCAGAATAGCAGAGTATAGTTGGATAAATATTGAACTAAATGTTGTAGTTCTAATTTTGGAACTTGTTGCTAAGTCAGAATACAGAAATCCCCTCTGAGCCTCAGCTCACTTTTTTACTTTTCTGCCTTATTTGTCTACTAAAACCTGTCCTAATTATTTTTCAAGGGTACCATGAGGTTCAATCAATAAATTTCATAATAAAATGCTTTTTATAAAATGTTTCATCTACTGACTTCTAAGTTCTATGTGACCTTGAACCTAGACTTGTTCATTTTTATTGTCACTCAGAACTCAGCCAAGTATCTGACCTCAATCTGGGCTTGATGGGTGCTGGGTAATAAGTTCATGAATGTTTGACCCCATCATCAGTTCTTTTTATTTTGTTGTCGATATGGTAAATCTTCTTGGACTCCTAGTCTCATAGTACCTCATATCTGCTCCATGGTTACTAATCCCTCTAGTCTCAGTTTGTCAACTTTGATCTATCTGTTCTTTTGAAGAATATCAGCAATGTCTCTAACACCTTAGACACTCGGAAGAAGAGGAAAATGTAGTAACTTGTCTCTACATAATACAACAGCATTGACACAATGCAATTGAGAGAGAGAGATTGATTTTAGACTACTAGACAAATAGGTAGAAAGATGCTATATGGATGGTCCCTTTAAGAGAGAATCTTGTGTTTGTAAGGATAAAATCATGCTATTTTTATGTTGCATATTCTATCACCTAAGATGGTATTACTCCATGATGCAATGATTTTATCCCCATGTATACTTATCCACAATAAAATATTCCCTAAAACAAGTTCCCATTCATTTTGCTTTGTAATTCCCAGCTCTGTTCACTTTCTCCAAGGCTTTATGATCTCCCAATCCTTCAGCAGAAACAAAGAAGTTTCAATTATTCTCTTCCAACACTTAAAAGAGTTTTCTTAATGATATGTATAAAATATTCTACTCATGATTTGTGAAACATGAACATTTTTATATTTTAATTTACGGCTGTAATTTATTAATGCATTTGACAAATATGCATGTTTAAGTCACTCTAAATGCCACAGGAATGAAGATCTTAATGACATGCAAAGTCCCTTCCTTCAAAAAGTTCAAAGTCAAGAAAGAGGAATGACTATTGTGTTCAGCATCTTGTGTAATGACATGGAAAAAGTAAATGGATCAATCTACTCAAGACATTTGAAATTTGAAAATAACTTCAGGAAAACACTGCTTGCCACATATTATGGACCAAGCATGCAAAGTTTTTCGCATAAATTGCCTTGTTTATTATTAACAATAATGCTTTGAGATAAGTAGTACTGCCCTTATAGCTAATTCACCTAACATCAACTAGTGAGAAGCAGAATAAGTTTCCTAACCTGATCCGTGTGACTTCACAGGTGGAACTGTTGACTTCTATTTTATGCCATTTCTGATAAAGAAGACTGTTGCTTCATAAGGTCCTTTCACGATGGGTAATAACATATGCTTCTTTACCAAAAAGTGTACAGCCTTCAACATTTCTTCATCAAAGGTTGGGGGTTGTATGAGAGAACAGACTCTAGCATAGGAGGAGCTTGGTTGAAAGCCCTGGAGAGATCAAGATCTGGTCGGTGAAAGGCATAATATAACAGAGGTTTATTTAGAATAACCAAAGTATTGCTTTGAGAAAGCCTCATGGCATAAAATATTTCTCTGTCATAATGTCACAAACTGAAACAAAAAAGGAAAATGTGGATAGGTAGGACTGCATATAGATCTAAATCGTATTTGTCAGAGAAACAGAACCTACACACACACACACACACACACACACATACACACACATACACACACACATACACACACATACACACACACACACACACACACACACACACATAGGTTCTGCACATATGATATATTCATATATATATAACGATTCTATTGTAAGGAATCTAACCACACAGTTATGGAGCCGGGCAAGTCCCAAAATGAAGACCCGTGACAGACAGTAGTTTAGTCTTAGTCCAAATGCAGGAAACTTGAGATTCAAAAAGAGTTAATGTTTCAGTCTGGAGAATTCTAACTTAGGAGAGGGCCAACCGTTTACCTCAGTTAAGACCTTCAACTGATTTGATACAGTCCACTCACATCAGTGATGAGCATCTGCTTTATTTAGTCTATGATTTTAAATGTTAATTTCATCCAAAAAACACCCTCATACAAATGTCCAGAACAATGGTTTTTTTTTGGACAGTGAGAGAGACAGAAAAAAGAGAAACAACTTTATTTAGTTTTTCACATGGCCTTCGTTGCTCCAACACTTAGTTGTGTACATGGTGCTGGGGTTTGAACCCAGGTCCTTGTGCTTGCCAGGCAAGTGCCGAAACCACTGAGCCACCGCTCCAACCCCCAGAACAATGTTTGACTAAGTTCCTGGTCACCCTGTGGTCCAATCAAGTTGACACATAAAATTAGCTTTTGTAGTATCTAACATATTTAAAGGTTTAAAAATACACAAGTAAATTGAAATGTGAAGGACAAATCAAGATATTATTTATGTATTCTTTCAAAAATAAGGGAAAAGTATAAAAGTGAACAAATAGAAGGTAATTCACAAAAATACAAATGAGCAAGGAACATGGGACAAAATAAAAACTTACTGTCCCTTAGCTAAGAAGAAAACAAAAATTAAAACAAAGTGTTTGTAAAATTGGTGATACCTACGGTTTACAAAACTATTAAAGGAATGAGCAATCTCCTGTAGATACAAAATTCATATAAAATTCCTGGAAGGCATTCTGGTTTGGTCCTCTAAATTTTATAAATATTATAGAGGATGAAAAATATCTTTTCCTCAGCCATTACTAGATTCATAGCTGAAGCTCCTATGAGAAAAGACAGATTAATGAAGAAGAGTTCAAAGAGTTGCTTAATATCTTTTACATGACACAGAAGCCTCAGAAACGAAGACCCATGGACACAGGTCAACCTGTGTATCTTTATGTTTAGGGTTGATGCAGAGGTAGGCAGTCACAGAGAAGCACAATTGGACAAAGTGGTTTGATCTACTGATAATAAACTGGGAGAACTTTAAAAAAAATTCCTGGAAGGCCATTGGTAGTATGCATTAGTACCTTTAAGATGACAGTTCTTTAAGACAGTAATTGTCTTAAAGCAATTACTAAAGATAAACTTAATAATTTAGATTCAACACTATTATGATTAAATGTGTTTGATATTATCATAAAAGTTAGAAATTACGAATGAGAGACTTAACAATCTAGACACATATCTGAAAGTTTAGTTGCTAAAATCACACTATTTCTAAATATGGGTGATGGCCTAAAAGGCACGTCAGTTTTTTTATTTGATAAATATATAAGCACCTATTATTCTAGAATTTTTGTCCTATGAGACATTTATAAAATGCTACCTCTTGATTCGATCTATTTTACAGATGCTTGATATTGCATATGAAACAGCTCACATTTTCCAGTCTCTACATGACTTAAATTACTGTTAAAATTACAAAACACCCACATGTGCGTTATTTTAGACAGTGGTCAGATTATTAGTCTACATTTATTATGTGAGAACTATGAACTTGATTCTAAACAAAACGTAAAGATTCGGAGGGGACTGAAGTGAACGAGAAGCCCAAGGGAGTCGTGCTGCGGATGGCCCTTTGGCAGAAACTCTTCCAACAGGCTGGAATCGGTGGCATGTTTACTGCATGAAGTCCTGACAGATGGATGGGGACAGTCCCAAGGGGCCTCATAGGCCTCAGTTGGCAAGTGAGAGCAAGGAGAGAAGAGCAGCCCAAGAAAAGTAAACTCAAGGTCACACACAAGGCAGAAGCAGGTAAAAGAATGGCTCATTTCTCCACGAATGTAGCATGTTTTTATTTTAAGTTGTGCATTCAAAAATATCAGAAACTACTTCAGAAGTGGCAAATAAAGAAGCTGTTATTAACAGACCTCAGTATTTCTCACAGAATGAAATTCTATCTTACAGGGCAGTGTTTGGAGAGCAAAGCAAGAAGGCTACTCACAATCAGGGACCCTCCCCGCCAGGCAAGGGTGAGTATATTGTTTTCTTTCCTGTCGCTTGTTGAGATTTATACATGTCCTCTCCCAAGGTCCCTTTCACTCCTTGCATACAAGAAGACCAACAAGATCAGAATGTACAAGGTGTAATACCTGGTCCAGAAAAATCTGTCACCTGAGAACTTAGTGGAAATCCAGATTCTCAGTACTTACTATAGACATATTAAATCAGAATTCCTGGGCTTGCAGTTTAAAATAATTAACAAGGGGGCTGGAGCGGTGGCTCAGCAGTTACAGCACTTGTCCGGCATGCGCAAGTACCCATGGACACAACGAAATCTCAGAGCAACAAAGCCACATGAAACCCTAAATAAAAATTATTTCTTTCTTTCTCTCTCTCTCTCTCTCACTGTCCCTCTCTCTTAAAAAAATAAAAATAAAAATAAAATAAAATAATTAACAAAACCTTTAAGTGATTCAAATATATGCTCAAATTTGAGAACCACTGATCTAAAGGGTGCATAAGGTCTCTTGGGAAAAATGAACTGAGTCATATAGTAAAGTAGTTCTCTTACCTACAGTTTCATTTTTCACCATTTCGGTTAACCACAACCAGAGTCCGAAAATGCTTGGTGGAAAATTCCAAAAATAAGTAATTCATATTTTAAATGACTTTTATTACCATATACTATTATTCTTACTTTATGAATAGTAACTGTTTTAATCTCTTATTGTGCCTAATTTATCCATTAAAATTTGTCATAGGTATATATAGAAGAAAATAGTATAGATTTGAGTATATCTGCAGGTTCAGGCATTTATGGAATGTCTTGGAATGTTCCCCCTGCAGATAAGGAAGGACTACAGTAAATTATAAAAAATCTCAAAAACATAGCAAATACTTCAAAATTCAATTAGGTTTTGCAGTTTTGATGGAATTATTTTATGGCTGAGTTTAACTTTTTTTCAAATTCATAATTATTATAATAATGAAGCTAAAATTTAGATTTGCCACATGTCACATAATTGAAATTATTCAAAAGTATATATTTTAAAAATTAACGACTTACAATATCATCATCCATGTCTGTTCTGAGGCTCCTCATTAGTTCAGCTGGGGGAGAAGGTCAGTGGGGAAGATACTTGTAGTCTCTTGGTGGATATTTCACAACCTTTTCTCCACTCTCAAACTTCCAGTTTGAGTTATTCCTTTCTTGTCCTTGTTCAGTTGGTGGCCCTCAGAAATACTCAGAGAAACTGGTGGAAGGGCTAGAAGTGAGCACTCATGTGCTGAGACCTGCAGGTCTGTCAGCCAGCCTGGACTGGGCTGGACCTTGGGTTTCACTTCCCTTCTGTGATGGGTCCTATCCCTGACTCACACACACATGTAACCCCTCTCTATTGACTCACTCCCATATTCTCATGAACATGCCATATCACCCTCTTTTTTTTGTTTATTTTTATTTTTTTTTGTTTATTTTTTTTATTTTTGAACAACCATACAAGTTTTTAACAAAATAATATAAAATGTGTATAAATTCTGGATATTACAATTACCCCCAGGAGTGCCCACCAATCACCCACCCTCATCCCTCCTTTCCCCTTCCCACAATATCTCTAAAAAAGGATTATGTTGTAGAGCATTACATCTTATCTGGATTTAATACATGATAATAGACCAACTTTCTCACTGGCCAGGGTCTAGTCCCAACCTCCACAGATGAGTGGAGACAATCGACCATTAGTTCTCTGGGTTAAGCTGATTTTACTCAGCATAATTTCTTCCATAGCCATCCATTTACCTTCAAAGGCTGAAATATCATTGTTTCTAATTGCTGTGTAAAATTCCATGGTATAAATGTACCACAGTTTTTGGATCCATTCATCCAAGGAGGGACATCTGGGTTGTTTCCATAGTCTAGCAATAGTAAATTGAGCTGCTATGAACATAGATATTGCTGTGTCACTATAATGTGCTGACTCTAAATCCCCTGGAAAGATTCCCAGGAGTGGAATAGCAGGGTCTTATGGTGGGCTCATCCCTAGTTTTTTGAGGATTCTCCACACTGCTTTCCAGAGGAAACAATCAAAAGAGTCAAGAGGTTTCCTACAGAATTGGAGAGAATCATGGGCTATGATTCCTCTGACAAGGGTCTCATATCCAAAATCTACAAAATCCTCAAAAATCTCAACTACAAAAACACTAACAGCCCAATTAATAAATGGGCCAAAGAGCTAAATAGAAACTTCTCACCAGAGGACATTGATCAAGTCAATGAATACATGAGAAAGTGCTCTAAATCACTAGTAATCAGAGAAATGCAAATAAAAACTACATTAAGATATCACCTTACGCCAGTCAGAATGGCAAAGATGAAGAAAATAAACATTAATAGATGCTGGAGGGGCTGTGGAGAGATAGGCACACTAACACACTGTTGGTGGAGCTGCAGACTGGTACAGCCCCTCTGGAAAGCAGTGTGGAGAATCCATATCACCCTCTTAAAACAAACACAAAAACCTTCCTCTACCTCATATCCCCCATCTTTCTTAATCAATCCTCCATTTCACTCCTGCCCCCTCTATAGCAAAATTCTTCAAAAGAGGTGTTTATACTCATGTCTTCTCCCCTCCATGTCTTCACAATCTCTTTTGAAACCACTTTAACCCAGCTTTCATCCCAATGACTCCACCAAAATTATACTTCTTGGATGACCAATGACCTCCATATTCCAAATAAAATGGTCATTTACCCATCTGCAGGTTACTTGAGCTCTCTCATGGCAACATAATTACTCACTCCCTGTATCTTGAAATACTTTTCTTTACTGGCTTCTCTTGGTTGGCAACAAAAGTCACATGAAAAACTAAATAAAATTGATTCTCTCTTTCTCTCTTACTGTCCCTGTCTCTTTAAAAACAAAAATTTAAATGTTGACTAAAACAGAAATTGTTGCTGAGAAGTATGTAATCATGTGATTCACTAGCCTTTGGAGCTGAATAAAATTTTGAAATATTTAGAGATACAGACTGAAAAAGCATTAAAATGTTGAAAGTGGAGCTTAATGAACAATTCTGGTGATAGCTTAGAAGACCAGGATGCCAATACAAATTCAGACTGTGCTCATGAGGTTTTGAAGGGAAATGAAGACTCTATTAGGAACCAAACTGGAGGTTACTCATGTTATATTCTAACAAAAACAAAAAAACACTTGTCTACATTGTCTACATTTCAACCACGTCCTGAGACTGCGTGAAACCACGTTTGAAAACAATGGACTAATTAATCTGATGGTTTCAAGTCAGCACAGCATTTAGTCAGTGGATGGATATTGCTATAAACTTTTAGCCAGGTTTACTGGCCAGAAAAACATGAAAAGCTGCGCCAAAGGCAGGTGTGCTTTTTGAAGGGATTATAGTTCTTACAGAGATATTAAGTACTTTGCACAATGACAATAGAAAAGGTACTTCAAGGGCATTTTAGGAAATTGTAAGATTGTGCCCATTAAGATTCCAAGATGTAGAAGGGATAAATTCTTTGAGAAGATACTGTGAAGGTACCTTCCTCACACAGAAAGTTTTAGGAACTTTCACCATGCTAAGCCATGCACGCACTCAGAGGCCACTGCAACCAGGATTTGAGGGGGCCCTGATATTGCACAAGCCAGGACTATAAAATGCTAAAGTTAAGGAATTAAGACTGATATTTAAAATAAAAGCCTGGGAGTCCAGGCAAAGTGCAGCAGGGTCACAGTCCCTGCAGGCTGCCCCTGAGATGATGATATGTGAAATGAAAACAGTGAATCTGAAGCTGGAATGAAGACCCCAGGAATTGACAGATGACAGTACTGTGGATTGTCTATCAGGAAGAGAGACCATGTAAGCTACAACCTGCAAGGGCAAAGGAGCAGAACTGCCCAAGTCCTTTGAAACTAACATCTCACAGTTATGCATCCTAGGTGCATATGAGTAGGTTAGGAGTAGAGTACTGGGACCCATTTGCTTGGCTGGGTTGCAGCCTTGCTTTGGACCCATCCTTGTTTTTTCTATGTCCTATTCTTCCCTTTTGAAATGGCGATGTCTGCTCTGTGCCACTGTATATTTGTCATATGAAATTTGCTTTTACTTTTTATAAGGGCTCATAGCCCACAGTTGGCCTTGAGTTTCAGAGGACATTTTTGTCTTGGACATTTGGACAATGTTAAAACTGTTGACATTACAGGACACATGGAGATGAACTAAATGAATTTTGCACTGTGAGTCAGGGGTGGGATGTATGGTTTGGATTTGAGGTGTCCCCCAAAAGCTCCTGTGTTAACACAGGAATGTTTAAAGGTAAAATGGTTGGATTATGGCAACTCTAACCTAATTGATCCATCTGGTTTGAATGGGCTGAGTGGGTGTTAACTGTACATAGGTGAGTGTGGCTGGAGGGGGTGGTCACTGGGGGACATGTCCTGGAAGTGTGCATTTTCCCTTTAGCCTCTTCTTCAATCCTCTTCTTCCTGACCCTGCCATAAGCGCAGCAGCTTCCCCTGTGATGTGCTACCTCACCTTTGACCCAGAGCAATGGAGTCAGTCATCTATGAACTGACACCTCTGCAGCCATGATCCCCAGGAGACATTTCCTTCCCTAAGTTGTTCTTGGTGGATATTTTGGTCACATTGATGCAAAACCTGACTAAAACACTTCCGATCATTTCTGAGCATTATATCTGAGCTGTTGGCATATTCCTCTATACCTTATTCTCAAGGAGATAGCTGGTCTCTGTTGCTGCATTATTCTCAAGGCAGGGGATCCTTACTGAGGGTGGTAAGCCCAACATGAGAACCTCTTCCTTCATCTCTTAACACTACTGCCACCCATCCCCCACCCCATCCCATTCCTTCCTCTGCAACCTCTATGAGTTATCTGATGGACTTGGACTTGTGGAAACACAGTACCAAAAAGATCTTTCTTTCATTTTGCCAAAGATCCAAGCCCTGAGCTGTTTATCTACTTAATCAAGAAGAAAGGAAAGGAGAGAGGTTGAAAAAAAAATAAAATATTATTGAGTTCCAAGAATATGGGACAGCTTTTGCTAGAATACAGAATTGTCCCCTAAGTGATTTGAGGTGGATACACAATAGAGGGTTTATTTTATTCCATTTGAGATAGATACAGTCCGACTCTCATAAATCTGATATGACATTATGAGAAACATCCATTTGTACTTGGCCTTGCACTTGGAAAAGATAAGTGTGTTCTAGAATAAGCTGAGAAATACATATAAGAATTAATTTATCAGACTCTTTTTACATTCATGACATGAATGATAAAAAAAAAAGAATGAACATTTGAGACTTCTTAAAGTTATACTTTGCCTTTCAAATTCACAGGTTTGGTTGAAGCGGTAATTGTGCCTAAGGATCCAAATAGCTGAAGGCAAACCTTACTGTGTGTAAGAAAAACAAAAATAGAATAAGAAATGCTTATCCAAAAAGTGGATATGATTGCAGCCTTTTATAATATGCACAAAGCCTACCCCTGGAGTGATGTGGGAAAACACACAAAGAAACCCCTGAACTTATGATGGGGCCACATCCCAGTAAAACCATCATGCTACTGAGATGAGCATGAAAGAAGAAATTCTCATCACAGATGTGGTTTCCTAACGTAAAGGAGAAAAGGTGGTCAATGCTACAGCCATCAAGCGAGGGAGCCTAAGTGGTTCACCTAGACCCCCTGCTTGTGTGCCAGAGGGAAAAGTGTCCAAGATTTCTAAAGTAATAAAGAAACCCGTGGAAATCCTGTCGCACTTGGCTTTGAAGCTCACAAGGTATCACACAGCTACCTATTGAAAACTCAGACAGTAGCGTTTTCATAGTTCACTTGTAAAAGGATAATGGTTTTCTATGCATTGCAAAATGGGAATTGTGGTCCAGATTTAATTATAAACCAAAACAGAGGACATCAGAAGGCCGTAAAATGAATTCAACTGGAAATTGCAGAAGGGAAAGATGAATTTGTGATGATGTTGTGCAGAAAGATTTCATGGAAGCACCAAATACTGAAGAGTGAAAATGCATTGAGTGAGGAGACCTATAGGAGGGGGAAAATGGCCATAAATAGGATAGACAGGCACATGTGAAAGGTGGTGTCCCCTCACCATGTCTCCTTCCTCAACACCCAAGGTCACACGCTATCTTTTAGTGTTAATGCAAACAGCACTTCTGCTTTGGTCTTTTATTATTCAAAGTGCTTTATAGTTTATTCATATTTTAAACTGCTAGGTGGAGAGAGTTTTATTCTCATTTTATTTTTTCCGCTAGTCCTTGATGTCTTGCACACATAATGAGAGCCCAGTAAATACCACTTCTTTCTGAAGTTCCTTGGACACTTTTCAAGTTATTGGGGATCCACAACCAGTATTGTTCCCATCACTGTATTAACAGGCAGTGAGCGGTCCCAGTCATGCCTCTATAGCACAAAGCACTCTGCTTCTTTATTTGTCACTTGTTTTGGTTAGGTTGCTTAACTTCTCTGCAGCCCCATTTCATCATCTCTAGGACACAAATGGTGATGACAATATCTACCTTGAAGTGCAATGAAAGTGTACCATGGAGGGCAGTGAAAATTTCAGTGAAATCACGATTGGGTCTCACAAGCTGCAAGATACAGGAGGTGAAGACACAAGGTTTATAGAGACTCAAGAGTGCAAGGAAAAACAGTAAAACACTCATGCCTTGGAAAAGACAGAACCTCAGCACAATCCTGCCCAGGAAATGCCAGCTCATTTACACACTAACTCCTCATCCTCAACTTTAAAATCTTGGGAGCAGCTGTGCATTTTCTTTGTTTGCAAAACACAGTCCAACTCCCCCTTGACCCACTGCGCAGTTTGGCAGTTTCTTCCACATTCTGTTCATACCCTTCTTGCAGAGAGAGCCGTCTGTGAGACCTCAGGCCATCCCACTCCAGGCAAACACTGGGGATGCCTGCGGGAACCGTAGGAATTACTTTGCCCAGTTCCCCTGCACTGGATTTTTTTCTTCTTGGCACCTCCTAACTTTCCAAGCCTCTCTTCACCTTTATGTCCATCTTTTGAGATTGAAGCAATCCTATTTATTTTTTTATGCTTCTGTTCCAATATATTTAATAAATATTCTGATTTGCTATTTAAACTCACCTACAAGGTGGCCAGGCACAGTGGCACATGCCTATAATTCCAGCTGCTTGGGAGGCTTAGGCATGAGGATGTGAGTTCCAAGCCACCTCAGATACTTAGCAATGCCTTAAGCAACTTAGTGAGAGACCCTGTCTAAAAAAAAAAAAAAAAAAAAAAAAAAGGTTGGGGATGTGACCGAGTGGGTTAAGTGGCATGGGTTCAATCCCTACACCAAAAAAAAAAATAAATAAATAAATAAAATAAAATAAATGAACTCACCTATGCTTTTCTGTTTCTTTTAAAGATACTTTCATTATCAATCTTACCACATAGTATTATCATCTATTTATATGCCTACTGCCATGACTAGACACTAAATAAAATATTATTGACTGATATAAAATGCATTAGCTATATAGTGTTGAAGAATACAGAGACAAGCCCTGCAATAAATTAACACAAAATGGAAGACTTATGAACAGCTAACCGGACTCCAAGGCACAATAAAGCAAGAGATTGTGGTAAAGTATGAATGAACATTGTTTGCATTCAGCAAAAGCAGCAATTCATTCAGCCAGAGGAAGATTCTAGTTGTTTAGAATTCTACTGCATAGGAAGAAATAACAGAATGAACATCAAAGGATAAACAGAATTCAGATGACTGTTTCGTTGACTGCAGAATGACTGAGAAGATATGTCAACTCTTATGAAACACATTGTATAATTTGTAAAATGAAGAAATCAAACTAAAGGATTACTAATGGCCCGTTACTAATGTAAACTCAACTGGATCAATAGATATGATCAAATTAACACTAAGATCACAATAACATTCTTTTAATTTTGCTTCTTGTACAGTAAACTAAAAAAGAAAAAAAGAGGGAATCCAAACAGAGTTTTTTTCAAGTACTAGTCAAAATAAAAGAAGGAAGGAAGTGAGAATGGAAGAAGATGAGGCATGGAGAGAGAGAGGAAGAAAGAGAGAAGGAAGAGAGAGAAGGGGAAGAGAGAGAGAATCTGAAATACTGACACAACCATCATTTGGGACCTGTGGGACCAAGTTTCCCCTGTGGTTGTCCAGCATCTCACGCTCATGACCTTTTCTACAGACTTTCAGGGAATATCTGTAGCATGATCTCCTGCAATCTACTGAGAGGAGCTGGGCCTCAAGCCTTTCCCATCCACTCCAGATGGTTTAAATGGAGTGATGAGGAAGAGCTACGATAAAGATGACCATGATGATAGTGACAATAATCTTGATGAGAAGAATGCACATTCCAACCCTTCACATTCAAAATTCTATGTTTCTCACTTACATCCCAAATCAATATTTTCTTGGTTAACTAAGAGGAAAAAACTGTTTTACCATCACATTATAGAAATCCAGAAACTTAACTGAGACTCCATAAATGTTTCCAGCAGCATGTATTTCAAAATTTCGATCACTTTCAGATACAGTCCTGTGGAAAAAAACTGTCTTAGTCCACTTGGGCTGCTTTGACAAAATTCTGTAAAGTGGGTGATTTTTAACAAGGATGTATTTCTTATCATTCTGGAGGCTAGAAAGTCCAACATCAAGATACCAGCTAATGACTGTCTGGTAAGGGTTGCTCTCGGTTCAGGAACAGCAGCATCTTACTGTGACCTCTTGTGGTCAGAGGTGTGAATAAGCTCCCTTGAGGTTATTTTATAAGGAGGCCACAAAGGCTCTGCTTCCCAAAGACCCCACTTACACAATACCCTCATCACAGGAATCAGGGCTTCAACACATGAACCTTGAGGGGTCTCAAATGCTCTGACCATAGCAAGCTGCTTCTAGACTTCTGTGCCATGGAAACCACTTGATCACATGTCATTCCTATCCTGGGGAGCCCCCTGATGTTCCATTGCTAGGAACACAGGTACTTGGCTCATCTGCTCATGACTTAACTATAAAATACAATTCTCCTTACTGACTAAACCTTTTGTAAGTGTTATGAAATGCGCCAGACTTTTTCTTTCCTTAACTACCCCGTAGAATGCTGTGGTTTGAATGTGGTTTGTTCCCACCAAAACTCCTGTTGAGGCTTGATCGCCCATGTAATGGTATTAGAAGTGGTGGAGGCTTTAAAAGGAATGTCACAATGGATTAGTGTAGCTGTCTCAGAAATGGAAGTTCCTTTCAAAATGGGTTACTATAAGTGGTTCATCTCCTTTGTCTCCTCTCATCCACACACACCCACTTCCCTTCCACTTTCTAGCCTGAGGCCCTCACCAGCACCTGAATAGATATTACATCATGTTCTGGAATCTCAAGAACTGTGAACTAGAACAAACCTCCTGTCTTTACAAATCATTCAGTCTTAGATGTTCTATTATAGCAACAGAAAACAGATGAGGACAGAAACCAAGCTGGTTTTCTTCTCAACAACTAGGTGGAAGTTCTCACCTCCTCTGTTTGTTAACACCTATTTCCTCTGGTGTGGAGAACAACCCAAGGGGCCCAGTTCAACCTCCTCACTCTACAGAGAACTCGGTCCCTTTTCTCCCTCCAGTGTTACAATTCTCTTATTCAATCAAGGCACATTGCTTGAACTTGCAATATAATATACTGCATTTATTTACTTACACATCAGTCTGTTCTAAACATGGTAACCTCCTTGAAGTGAGGGTCCATGTCTGACTGACATCAGGCAACACATGTCCTTACAATTGTCTAGAAAGTATCTCTTCCAAATACTTTTAAAACATAAAATAAGGACATTAGTTTTATCAACACATCACTATTTTTTTCAAGTAGAAGGCAAGAGAAACACCCTTCACATAGGAATATTTTAAAGATTTTAAATTCCATGGATTGGATTGTGCATTGCATAGAATCTTAAGAATAAAAAGCAAAAGCATAACTAATAAAAATAAGACAACACAAATCACTTTGGAGAGGCTATGAATTGCATGGGGAGTTTAGTTCATCTATCAACAGCTCAGGTGATCACAAATGGGTCTATTCTGTGAAAATGTATATTATAGAAATTAAGCTGGCCTCTGTTTATATACTTTTCTACTGGTTTTCTTTGCATTATATCAGACTTATGTATGGAACTAAGATATTATCACCTTTTACCAGATGTCTTCAATACCACCCACAAACTAGGCATCCCATCAGGAGAATGAATTCTTTTGCATGAAAAACATCAAACTACAGAACACATAAAGCTTCTATAGGGCATCGTAGTGCAACTCTGTCTTGAGTTTCCTTTTTCAGTTGGATATTATTAATTGTTGCAATTATTATTATTGAAATAGTCCCAAAAGATTACACTGTGATTAGAACCGAAAGCACAAACATTGGAGCAAATATATTGGCTGCTTATGGAATAAGCTTCTATTCCACAGCCAACTTTTTTGCAATAAACTATGTTATGCAATAAAATACAAGTGCCCCCAAATGGACATGGGCCTTCATTATCTTTTTGGATTAAAATATAGCATCATTCAAATGACTTTTGGTATGTGTTCTACTTTATCTTCATTATGAAGAAAAAAATTTGGATATGGGCTTTGGAGAAAATTATGGCCTCATCAGGACACAAATAAATTACATGTGGCCCATTAAAACCCATCAGTGCAATTCAGATAACATTTATTTATTGTTAGTTGTTTTAAAGTTTTATAGTTATTGTCCCGATTTCACTGCACTTTACTTACCCTCATTTAAAATTCTTTTTCTGTGGTGAACTGTCTGGTTTAAGTTTTATTTCCATTATTTTCCTACTGAAAGCTAAATTTTAAGATGCTGTCATTGGCATTTGCTCAGATCTTTATCACAGGGTGGCATCAGAATTTTCTAGAACTGCCTTTGGGCTCTGTGCCACTTACTTGGAAGTACTGTGTTGATATATGAATGTTGAGGGAAATAAATTTACTTTATCAAGATATATTTATTATGTGGCACTATGTTCTATGCCAAAGAAAATCAAGGGACAAACAAAAAACTATGTCATCCAACCATTCCAATATTTTGGAAAAGCATTTAAAAACTCTCACACACTAGGACCAATATTTTTGGGTTTATCTCACATAATTAAGCTATAGAGATGAGTTTATTTGGTCTTTTAATTTTCCTATTTGTTTTAATATGTTGCAGAAGATTAAAAACCATTTATTAACTGGATGTGGTGGCATATGCCTGTATTCCCAGTGACTTGGGAGGCTGAGGCAGGAGGATTGCAAATTCAAAGCTAGCCTCAGCAATTAAGCAAGGCCCTAAGCAGTATAGTGAGACCCTGTCTCAAAATAATGAATAAAAAAGACTGGTGATGTGGCTCAGTGGTTAAGTATCCTTAGGTTCAATCCCTGGAATCAGAAAAAAAAAAAGAGCATTTATTGGTTAAAAGTTAAATTTATTTCCAAATGTCATAATTTATCTGAGGCAAGGAAGCACAGGATGTTGAGGCAGCCAGGTGTTAATCTGCAGCTTATCAGCTATGTTAGTCATGGCTTTCTCATCCAGTACATGGGAGTAATAATAAATATTTTGGGAGATTGTTGTAAAGATCAAGTTGAAATAATATATATGAATGATAAAGTGAGTCTGTAACGGTTTAGTAGATGATTGTAGAACTAATAGGAATGATAAAAGTAGGCTGGATGAAAAGTGATCATGTAGACAAACAACAATGAATTTTTTTTCATTTCACTTAGAATTTGACTCTTTTAGGTAAGTGCAGCCCTAATCTAATATGCCTTTTTTTTTTTAGAAAGAGGGGACAGTCAGAGAGCTAGAAAGAGAAAAGCAATTTTTATTTAATTTTTCATGTGACTTTCATTCCTCTGACACTTCGTTGTGTACTTGGTGCTGGGTTCGAACTCGCGTACTCCAGCATACGAGGCAAGTCCCGTAACCACCGAGCGACCGCTCCAGCCCCCTAATATGCTTTTGAACTAATATAATTTGGTAGCAAGAATGATGATGATAGCTCTGTGCTGGTGACAATGGTGTACTGTGAGGGTGGCATGGGAAAGATGCAACTGGATGCACATCATTTTGCCGATGGGCGTGTGTAGGGAGGGCATGACACAATGATAATTTGATCCTGATGCAGCTGACGGTAATGTGGTGTGAGGCTGGTGTGTGGTTCCATGGTTATGTGATGTGATTATGGTGTCAGATGATGCTGTGGTTGTCAATAGGGGGTGTAATGGCCACAGATTGTGAGGACAGTATAGTTCATTCTCTCTGATACACAGATTTTTGCACAAGGATGGATTCTAGGGAAATCAGAATATTAAGATGCATTTTCTGAATTGCTTCTGGGATGTCTGGAGTGGATTCTTATTATGATTACATTTAAAGGTGCTATTTTTTCTCTTTTCAGTGAAGAGGATACTGAAGGTCCATGGCATGATGTGGGGGTAGTGATAGCAAAATACCATCGTTAGATAGTCCTAATCAAATGCCTATGAATGGTAAGGTCCTGGGTGATCATGTATCTAGTATCTCAGAACATTCTAGTAAACTGAGAAGCATAATTGAGATTGACTGGTTGATCCTAAATATACTGGAGACAGAGAGAGGAGAGAGTCCAGGCCTTCAAATTCCTACCTCAATTCTGCATAAATGACTTGCACTATTTCCTATCTGTCCTGAAAAAAATCCTTATCTCCTGTAACTGTAGGGTTAAAATTTCTGAAAACCAAACTCAAAGTGAGATCCTGTGAGTTACTGAATTACCACAAAAATTGAATTCAAATTTTTCAAGATGTCTACTATTAAGGTGGGGGCATTGATTGGGAAGCAATGGAATCCTCAAAATTGGCATGAGAACTTATATACAGATCTCAGTGAAACCTGGGCTAACAAACCCTTAGATTCTGTGGAGACTTCTTTGCCAGTAGAAGCAGCTCTTTTACACCTAAGGAATTTAGCCCTTATATCTAAAGAAGTTGTAATGGTCTTTCCTGGGACCTTAAAAGAACTTCCTGATTTTCCTTAGAACCCACCTCCAGTACCCACCTGAATCTAGACTTAATCCCATCAGACTCTGAAAAGTGGGACACACAGTGCAACCCATGAGGATATGTGCTACTCCAAAACAATAGCATAATATTTCCAATTCATAGAACCAGAAATCCAGAAAATGAATCTTGAGGGTTTCAGATAGTGGTAGAAGGAACATAAAATTGGATCAGAGCAAATTTATTGATATAGCCCCACCAAGCAGCAATTCTGGATTTAATGTTGCAATTACTTTGGAATCTGAGCTTCCTAGCATGAACTGAGTGTCATCGGCCCATTGTGCCATAAAGATGGGAATGCACACTAATACCTCATAATCCAAAGAAGTAGACGATATATTAATGGGGCCTAAACAGGCCCTGAAGGCACAAATATGTTATATGAATTGTCCCAAATATCCACAGACCCTACTATTGCTGCAATACCTTCTCCCTCTTTACACATACCTATGCCTCATGGGAGTTCCCTATGGCCAATTAATGAGAAAAATAAAAATTAAGACCTGGTTTACCGATTGTTTTCTACAATAGGCAATGTCTTAGTCTATCCATGCTGCTATCACCTGAGACTAGGTAATTTATAAACAACAGATATTTACTTCTCATGGTTCTAGAGGCTAAGAATTTCAAGATCAATACACTTGAAGATTTGGTATCTGGTAAGAACTTGGTTTCTGCTTTAATATTGCACCTTATTATTACATCTTCCAGAGGAGGAGGAATTTTGTGTCCTCACATGGCAGAAGGGATGGAAGGGCAAGAGACCACTCCCTTTAACCGAATCTCACTCACGAGAACAGAGCCCTAGTGATTTAATCACTTCCTAATGGGCACATATCCTTGCATAGGCAATTAAATTTCATCATGAATTTTGGAGGGATCATTATCATTCAAACCATAGCAAGTGGGTACCACCAGGAAGTGGACAACGGTAGTACTACAGTTCCTCATTAGAACACCCCTGAAGGACAGTGGTGAAGGGATTTCTTCTCAGTAGGCAGAACATCAAGCTGCATCCCTGGTTGTTCATATTGCTTGTAAGAAAAATTTGCCAGTAGTTTGGAAGAATATCAGGGTCTTAGAGAGAACATTATTAGAAAATTAGTGACAATAGGTTAGGCTTCCCTATACGTGAATAGACCTCTTGACAAAGAATATGAATGTTTTGTGGCCTCTGTGATTGCTCAACACAGTTGATCTTAGCAGTGGAGGATTTTAATAATCAAATAGGTACTGATTCTATGAATGCCAGTCAGCATCTTTCCGTAGCCACTCCTGTCATTGCCCAGTGGACTGATTAAGAAGTAGTCATGGTGCTGGAGATAGGAATTTCTCATGGGTTCAGGAACATGGATTTCACTCACCAAGGCTGATTTAACTTCAGCCACGGCAGAGTGCCCAATATGCAAGCAGCAGACAACCACACTGAGTTCTCAAAATGGCGCTATTCCCCACGGTGATCAAGCAACTGCCCAGTGTCAGGTTAGTTACCTTGGACCACTTCTGCCATAGAAGGGGCTGCACTTACTCCTTATTGGAATAGACAATTATTCTGAATATGAATTTGCCTCCTACCATCTATGGACTCACAGAGTGCCTTATCTACTATCAAGGTATTTCACAACCATTGCTTCTCGTCACAGAACTCACTAAACAGCAAATGAAGTGCAATAATAGGCCTGTGCTCGTGGAATTTACTGATCTTACATTTGCCATCATCCTGAAATAGTTGAGTTGATAGATGGTGGCTGACCTTTTGATCACAGTTTACAATGCTGGCTAGGTGACAATTCCTTGTAGGATTGGGGAAGGAGGCTATATATCCTCCAAATTAGCATCCAATGTATGGTACTTGTTTTTCTCCAGAGCCAAGATTCACAAGTTCATGAATGAAGGGGTAGAAATGGAAATGGAATCACTTATTATTGTCTCTGGTGATACTCTAGCAAAATTTTTCTGACCTTGGGCTCTAGAGTATCAAAGTGAGGAATGGTTCTGCCAGGAGAAGCAACACTGATTCCATTGAATTGGAAATTGAGACTACCATCTGGTCATTTTGGGCTCTGCTTGCCTCTGAATCATCAGGTAAAGAGAAAAGTTACTGTACTCATTGGAGTGATTGACACTGACTATCAAAGGGGGAACTTGACTCCTACTGTACAATAGAGATAAGCAAGAGTATGTCTGGAATACAGGAGATCCCTTAAAGAGCCATTTAATCCTACCATGTCTTGAGATTAGAGTTAATGGAAAATTACAACAACCCAATTCTGGAAGGACTGTTAAGGACCGTTAATAGCACAGATTCTTCAGGAGCAAAGGTTTGAGACACCCCTGCAGGCAAAAAAACATGGCCATTTAAAAGACTTGTTGAGGTCAAAGGGAATATGGAGTGGATATTGGAGGAACATATTATAAATATCAGTTAAGATCAATGATCTGTTGCAGAAATAAGGGTTCTAATAATTATGGATTTATAATATAATTATATATTATTATGGATATTTCTTTCTGATTTTATTATAAATATGTATATATACTTAGAAAATATTTTTATTTTCTTTCCTTCATTTTTCTTTTTTCATCCAACATAAGATGTATTAACCTTATATCACAAGATTTAAGATATATATGTTTATCAAGGAACATTGCCCAGAGATTTGCAACCTCTTCTGGTAAGAGGATCAGCGGGCTTGTGATGGTATACAAGGTTATTGAATCATGACATCATCCTTTTTATTTGGAAATTAAGTATGGTTTCTAAAGATGTGCATAGATACCCAATTGTCAAGGAGTGGATTGTGGTGGTCATTTTTATGTGTCAACTGAGCTAAACTATGCCTCCTGTTATTTAATAAACACTAATCTAGGTGCTGTGGTGAAACTATTTTGTACATGTATTTAAATTCCATAATCAGTTGACTTTACATAGAGAGATTATTCTAGATATGCTGTGGGGTCTGAATCAAACAATGAAAAGGCCATAAGATCAGAACTGATGCTTCTTTGGAAAGGAGATGTTCATTTCCAGAATTCCCATCCTGGTTTTCCTGATGGGAATTTGAACTTGCATTTCTAGTTGCCAGAATTGCATAAGCCAATTCCTTGCAAAAGATCTCCAAATATCTCCAACTTATTGTTTCTCTGGTTGAACTATGATGGATACACACACACACATACATACATACACATCCTTTCTTCCTTATTTACTTCTTATCTATCTTTTGTCAATACTAATTTATCTACTCAATTTCTTTCTTCCTTAGAGAGGAAATTTATTCCTGGTTTTCTTAATTCTTTAAAGCACTAAACCCCAAGACCTGCCTATGTATATGTATTCAGTGAATGATAGCTACTTTTTTGAAAAAAATTTTTGACTGTTTTCTTTTATTAATTTCACCATCTTCACTAAATGATTTACAGTTTCATATATTGAAATAGTGAAATATTTAAAACTCATTATTTTAACATTTTCTCTTCTTTTCTGATTTTCATCGTGTAAAGAACTTGATCTTGGAAAACATGTGGCTGTGGATAACCAGCAGATTTTTCAGTTTAGAGCGATTTAGTTTCTAGCATGCTTCCATTCGCAAGTTCTTCTCTGTCTTCATGTCATCTTTTTCATGATATTGAAAGAAGGTGCTGCAGAGCCATCAGGCCTCCATAGAAATATTCCTTTGAGGGTTAGTCATGTGCTTCCCAAATAGATCCACTGTTTCTCCAGCAGAAGAGACCAACACACAGCAAGGTGGTGAATGTAAGCCAGATGATGTTGACCACAGAGAAGCCACTGAAGCTCGCAGTGTTACTACCATGCCTGGAGTTAGAAACAAATAATATCCTCAAAGTGCTCCACCCTTCCCTGGATGGAATCCTGAGAGCTATTATTCTGTATTCCATGCTACAGAGAGTTGTGTTTGAGTCAAATTCCAGAGCATGATCACTGCCTCAGTGCAACTGCTACCCATCTGCAAAAGTCACATCACCATGACCGTACAGAGGAGGCATTTGCTTGTGTGACTCCTCAAACTAGGACTTTCTGGTGACTGGGACTTTATGAGTTGTTAATAAATACAAAAATAATAGGAGAGAAAGGAAGAAAATTGAATTCCAAATAAACAAAAGGAATAGAAAAGGAAAGAAAGGAGGAAATGAAAGAGAGTGAAAAAATGTGACAATAATAAAACTAATATCGTTCAAATGTTAATGTGTATTAGGCAAAAGTAAAGAATCTAAATATCTGCATTTTAATTCACTTTGTTCTCAGAATATTCCAGATAATAGGTAGTATTTTCATTTTCATTTTCTAGATCAGGAAATTGAGCATGAACATGCAAAGCCACTTGCAAAATTAGTACAGTTTTTTAGTGCTGGAGCTGAGATTTGAATTCAGGAAGTCTCCCTACAGAATATGAACTTTTAAAATCGGCACTCTGCTAACTCTCCTTAAAAACAAAAACAGAGGGCTGGAGTGGTGGCTCAGCGGTTACAGCCCTTGCCCGGCATGTGTGAGTACATGAGTTGAAACCCCAGCACCACATACACAACCAAGTGTCCCAGGAATGAAAGTCATGTGAAAAACTAAATAAAGATTGCTTCCCTCTGTCTCCCTCTCACTGTCCCCTCTTTCTTTAAAAACAACAACAATGAAAAAAAATAATAACAGAAAAAACATGTGGAAAAGGGTAAAGAATTAGAAGAATTTACTCAATAAACATTTCATTCAATAAATATTTATTGAGTTGCTGAAGAAAATACAGTTTCTGCAATCAAAGATCTTGAAATTTAGTGGGAGAAAGAAAATGAAAGAAAGAGAAAATGATTGAATGCAATAGAGTGCAGGACTATGGAAGATGGGAGAGCTCTATGCTGTGCAAGAGAAGGCAGCTCTTGACCTTGGAGGAAAGGTGGTGCCGTAGGAGTTTCTTTTGGAAGCCATTTCTGTGCTGGCTTAGAGAACCAACTCTGGAAATCATGGGGAGGATGGTGGAAGAAGGAGTGTCATGAGAGGGAAGCAGAGCTTATTCTATCACAGCATGTGAGAGATAGTGAGGGCCAGACAACAACATAGGCAGTTGGACTACAGATGATGGGATGAACTGTGATGAAGTTGGTAGAAGAACAGTCCAGTGTACTCTTCCTCAATTAGTGCAACTAAGGAAAGGACGCTGTGATGATTTCCAGATTTCTGGCTTGGGCAATTTAATGATGTCATCAATTAACCCTGAGAGAAAATGAAGGAAGCAGAAAAATTAAAGTGGGTGAGAAGAGGGAAGATAAGATAAAGATGGTACAATATTGCTTGTTGAGTTTGAAATCTCCATAAGTCTTTTAGGTTAAGATGTCTAGGAATCACATGTGTATAGAGATCTGAAGAAAAATAGGACATCAATTGCAGTTAAATGCTTTAGAGTAGAAAGACTAATGAGAGAATGTAGGTAATAGAAGAACAGTGTGGGATGGTATTCTAGAAAACACCAGTGGTGGAAAAGACTCAAAGGAGAGAGAGCTTAAAGGATAAAAGAATAAACCAGAGACTAAGCAAAAGGGTTTCAATAAAAGATCAGTAATTATATCAAATGCATCAGTATGACCACACAGACTAAATAATGAGAATGGATTTGGGCTATTAGGGAACTATTGGGACCCAAGTGGAGGCTCTTGGAAAGAAGAGAACTTTTCCCTTAAAAGGGGAAGAAGACAGGAAAATAAACAGGATAAAGATGAATTTATCCATGTTTTAATGAGAAAGCAAAAGTTCAAGGCTAATCTATGAACTAAAATAGAGAAGGAGCTTGCATCCTGAAATTACATTGGAATCTATAACAGTGGTGAGTGGTTGAAACATCCACTGAGGGAAAAAGACAATTTAAAAGATTGCTGAATGACAAAGACCCATATAGGGCTGAGAAGGACCAATTTACATTTGCACGAATCTGCATTCTATGTGATTACCCTCAGCTGCTCCTCCCTGCAATAGGAGCTTTTGGCTAAATGGTGGGATATTGGATTTTAAGAATTCGGAGATGGAACACTATGAATATTAGAAGGAAAAAAAATAAGTAATGAGTGTGTTAGTCAGCTTTCTGTGACTGTAACAAATGCCTGAGATAATCGATTTATAAGGAGGAAAGGTCTATTTGGCTCATGGTTGCAGAGGCTTCCGTCTGTGGTTGTTTGGGCCTGTGGTTTTGGAGAGGCAGTACCTCATGACTCAGAGTGCACTATGGAACAAGATGCTCACCTCATGGTACCTGGAAAGCAAAGAGATAAGAAGGGGACCTGGATCCCAAAATCCTGTCTGAACGCACACACCCAATGTTCTAACTTACCTCAACTGAGCCTCTTATAGGTTCCACCACCTCCCAACAGTGCCACAGGTTGGGTACCAAGCCTTCAACAGATAGGCCTTTGGAGGACATTCCAGATCCAAATTGTAGCCAGGAGATTCCTGATTATCAAAAACTAAGCATCCACTGATTACCTGTATTGTGTTCTGCGGGGAATAATAATTCAACTAATTAGAATTCATTGAGCAACCACCATGTGCTCAGCACACTGTTTGACATTGAACTTTCAAAGCTATATGACTCCTACCCTTAAGGTGCTTACAATCATATGGAAGAATCACATTAGAAAGCCATAATGACAAAATAAAAAGGTAATGACTCTGTTGGTGTGCAGAGGTTGCTGATGGATCAAGAGAAAGGAATTCCAAGCCCAGAGTGGAGTGGGAAAAAAGGAAATATCCCAGCTGAACTATGACAGAGAGTTAGAGACAAGTAGGAGTTAGCACAATGCCTGGATGCTGCAAGGAAAACACATGATAAGACTGAAAAGACGAGGAGGGACAAAGCAATAATAAGCTTTATAAATCATATTAAGGAATCTGGATCCTACCCATTCATTATGCTTTTTTATTAACATTATTATTATCACTATTTTTCATAGTACACTTAACAGCAGAAGCAAGCAAGTTTTATCCTCCAGGGAAACAGGAACGTAGCCTGAAATGGTTGTTACTCCTGCTAAAATTTCTTGATGTCTGTTACATTTTAGGTATGAGGTATTCCCCAAAAGCTCAGATGTGAAACAATGAAAGAATATTTGGAGGTGAAATGATTCAATTACAAGAGTTCTAACATAATCGGTGGATTAATCCAATAATATGGATTAATTGGGCAGAAATTGTAGGCAGATAGGGTGTGACTGAAAGAAGTCGGTCATTGGGGATTTGACTTTGGAATTTACATTTTGTTCCTGGTGAGCAGAGTTCTCTTTCACTGTCTCTCTCCCTCGCCCCCACCCCGCCCTTTCTTTTTCCTTCTTGGCTGTCAGATTCTGAGCTGCTTTCCTCTATAAGTCCCCTCTGCTATGATGTGCTGTCTCACCTCAGGCCCAGAAGTCGGAGTTCATGGACCAGGGACGGAACCTCTGTGAATATGAGCCAAAATAAACTAAGTTGCGCTTGTTGGGTCGTTTGGTCAAAGTGACACAAAGCTGACTAAAGTAAGCTCCCATTTCTTAAGGTCACAAGTTATAAAATCTGAATTTTGTAACTTACTGACTCCAATTTTAATATACCTTGAATTAATTACCTTCAAAAAAAGAAATCCTCAGGAAATTGCACCATGAGCTTCCAGGAGCCTCCTGACTGTGAATGACATCTGTAGTAAAGAAGAAAAGTCATCAAATTTTTTATATTACATTATTGATTTCTATTTTAGAAAAATTTCCTGGCAATAATGTGTTCTATGGTTTGGGAAAGAAAGCAAGTTTCACACAAGTTCTGTCACTGTGAGTAGAAAGAAGGCAGAGTCCAGAATTATTAAGGAGATCAGAGTCTCATTGATTGATAGCCGTGCAGAGTAGTTAGGACGGGGCACCAGGGCTTCCCAACTCCTGTTTCCAATGCTCTTCCCTGTGGTAGTAAATAGGGAGGAGAGTCAAGGCCTGTGGACTGGAGGAAATGGTGAGTGCCATTTGGACATTGAATTTGAGACTCCTGTAGCACATCCATGAATTGACATCCGACAGGCGTGAATACCGGGATGACCAACACACACTTCAAAGTAGGTAATGTCACTCGGGGATAGGGCCTTTGGGTTTACAACATGGTTGGAGGAGGGGTTCTGACATGACAAATTAAATCTGTAAAGAGCAAGTCTGGTAAACTAGTTCCAATTGAATGCCAAGTGCTAAGGGGACAGGAAGGAGTTAGAAACTGACTGAATTGAGCTGGGTTAGCTGGGGAAGGGACCTCACTAAGATACAGTCATAGCATCAACTTAAACTTAAAATTACAGACCACAATTCTGCTAAAGCCACAATCTACTTTGCTGTTGAACATCATTGTTGAACATTAGCACATTTGCTAATGTGCACATTAGCAAACTATCTGTTCCCGTCTAGAAAAATGAGAATGACCTGTGCTCAGGAACTTGGAGGATATGAAGATGATGTAGTGAAGAAGCGAAGGTTCCGGTTGTGCACGACAGCACTAGATGGTGCCATTCTTCCTGTTGCTGGTTCGGCTCTGCTTACTGTGGTATCTAGAAACCACTCCTACAATAGCTGAGAGAAATCCTCTGCTCTTTGTACCCTATGACGCACGACAGAGTTCAGCGCTACTTTTCAAACCAAATTTGGAGCTTTGAGGTACGAGGAACCTTGACAATATGGTTTAGATGTAAATACATTCTAATTTGTAGGATGTTTCAATAGCTTCTAGAGGAAGTAAGACAGGATAATAAAACTAGACTTGTTTTATTGTGTTTGTAAAGGGCTTTCCCAAATACCTTCAGGCGGGGAAGAAGTGAAGAAGGGAGGGCAGGTAGTTAAACGTGGTCCCTGACCTCTACTCTCATTCTAACCTTTGAGCATGTCACAGCTAACACGGATGCAGCCCAAGGAACCAGCATTTGAGCCAAAGATGTGGGGATGGTTACTGCTATGTGAAAATGATGCACCCTAACGACCAGACTCAGAGGAAAGAAAAACAAGCCAGATGGGTCCACATGGGTAACCAAGCAGAGGTATTATGAAGATTCTGAGTAAATTAAAGAACTAATGAGCATGAGTGAGAAGAATTTATGGATTATTTTTTATCATGAGAGATATGTGGTTATTGTTTTAAAGCCTTTTCATTTTAAAGGCTGACATTAACTGAGGAGGAAAGTTCTAGACACTTATAACTTAGGCAAAATCTGATAGGATGTGTGATAATACTTAGGGGAAATGTGTGTTAGCAGCTACTTTAGCTTTCATTTTAATTTTATTTAAAGCAGTTACTTTTTCATGTTTGAACATGTTAGAGAGTTCAGCTTTTTATATTAACAGATTGAAAATGAAATAAATTTTTAAAAATTTAAGTGAACTAGTGAAATGTGCTTAAGGGTAGTAAAATGTATATAAAATGCCAAATTTGTAATCACATTTAGCCTATCAGTTCTCTCAAGGTTGTATTACTTGTATTAATAAGCTTTCTGTGGCTATAATAAAATAACGGAGGCAAGTAACTTAAAAAGAAGAAAAAGGTTTATTTTGGTTTATGGTTCTGGAGATTTCAGTCCAAGATCAAGAGTCTCTATTCTGTGGGTCTCTGGTGAGGGGGGCATGTTACCATAAGAGTGCAGGGAGGAGAAAATGCTCATCTCATCAACCAGGAAGTCACAGAGAAAAGATTGGACATACAGGATCCCAAAGCCCTCTTTGGGATCTAAGGACCTGTCAAAGGTTCCGCCAGTAGCACCACACTGGGGATCTAATGTTTAATACAAGTGGGCCCTTGAGGGGTATTCACCCAATCCCTAGCACATGGTCTTCACTTCTTATTTGAAAATAAAACTATGCTTTCAGTTCTCTACATTGAATGTCTTTCTTTGGAAATCAGAAGAAAACAATATAAATTATTTAAAAAATGATATAACTTTTACCGGACTCTTTTTTCCATGTTTCTTTTCTAAGTCTTTAGTCTCTGTTGTTGATGTGAGAGTTAACACTCAAACTATCTTAGCGAATGTCACGTCTCCTGAGTGACCCAAATTAGATATGCTGTATATGGATCACCTGGAGTTCTCTGTGACTCTAATTGCCAAAAACAGTCTTAATCTCAGAGCTTCTAAAGGGTCAAGATTTATGTGGCCATAAGTGAAACATTTCTGGAATGAATAAGATCTAGAAGTTTAGAAATCCTCAGGCTATTCTCTAAACAAAGATGTGGGAAACTATTAATGTTTATATTGAAGATTCCCTAGTGTTGGGTTTCTCTCTCCTCTTTTTTCTTATTGTAGGATACGAATGTTTAAGTCCTATGCATAGAAGTTGCTTCTATGCAGGGTGTCCCTGAGTTGTGAGATACAGATGTTGGTGGGGCTAGGGAGGGAATTTACCAATTATAGTAGTAAAAGAAGTAGTAGTAAAAGAAGGGCAAATGTTACACACACACACACACACACACACACACACACACACACACGTGCGCAGTATGGCTTAGTGGTTCTGAAGATCTGGAAGGAAGACAAAAGTAAATGTTACCCTTTATCATGTCTGGCTGGGCTGATTATTCATTAAACACCATAGTCCCTATTCCCAGGACCCATAATACTTTTAGGGAACCACAAAAATATTTTAGTTTCTTTTAGAATTAGAAGAAAAAAATGAACTTTTAATTTGAAGGATTTCCATACGTAATATCAGTACATTCATCTTTGAACTATAATTATAAATGTCCCTTTTTGGAGAAAGTGGCCTACAGGTCTCCTAAAATTCATAAAAGGGCCTGACATTTGCTCACATTTGGTTGGCTGTAGAGACCCTTGGGAAAACAACATCCAAGCCAAGCCTCCCTCAATTCCAGAAGAAGGATTCAAATGAATCCAGGATTTCATTACTAAGAAATTCTGTGAACTTTCTTCAGAGAAGAAACATTCCATGGCAACCAAGCCATCTGCTAGATGCATGACTTGATCACAAAGTGAAATTTGGCATCAAAACAATTATGTTATGCAGTGAAAATTCATTGTCACCACTAGAGAAACTGTATTTTCTGTAGCGCAGTCACCTGGCACCTTGACTGTAGCAGGAAATTCCACGTCCCAGCGGGCAGGAGTGGGCAGGGTACAGGTCAGGACACTCAAGTTCTATTCCATGTGGTTTTTCCTCCAGAGTAGCCTGGATTTCTGACACTGCTGTAGAAATCTCCAGCAGCAATAGGGGCCTCCTGCTATGTCACATCTACCATGCACATTGGCCCTGGCAAGCCTTACTGTCAGGATCAAATCAAAGGCAGGGAGAAAGAGACTTCACTTCCTAACGGGAGTAGGCACAGGACCACTTTGCAAGAGGCGTGAACACGTGATTGGGAGGAATCTGATCAGATTTTACAATCTACCACACCTGTTTCTTCAAAGTCCTCCTATCAGTATCTCTGCTATGTCACCTCCTTTTTGAATTTTTATGTTCTGCTTCATAACTTAAGCTAAACCTTATTTTGATTCCAAAGGGTAGGGAAAAAAGAGATACAATTTAAAAAAGTCCAGTGTTTCGTTTAAAATGCTTTAGATCGTAGTTTTAGTGTGTACAGCATCATGTGAAGGCACAAACCTAATCGTATACCAGATCAGGCCGAGTTCATGTGGTAGCCTGGCCACTCACTGACCGCATGACCTCGGGATAGTTCCACTTACCTGGGCGACCCTGTCCTTAACTGCAAAATGGAAATGATTAACCTTCCACTCAGGATTGTTGGAAAAAGAGAGAGAACTGCATGTTCTGCCAAGCCCTAGTGAGTTCCTAATAACTCTTTTTTTTATTTTATTTTTAAAGAGAGGGACGTGAAAGAGAGAAAGAGAGAATCAATTTTATTTAGTTTTTCATATGGCTTTCGTTGCTCCAATGCTTTGTTATGTACCGGGTGCTGGGGTTCGAACCGAAACTTGCATATGCAAGGCAAGTGCCGTAATTGCTAAGCCACCGCTCCAGCCCCCTGATAGTTCTTGTTGTTGTACTCATGGTGACTACATCATGAATAATTGCTAAGTAATTTATAATCCATTCAATAAATAACAATGGAGTACTTACTGCCTAGAAATCTCTCTTGCTTCAATTTTATCTCTACCTTTTGTGTTTTTGTGAATTTTGTGTTTTTAATGATTTATGTGCTCTGGTGACATGACTTTAATTGCTAGTGTACAGCTAACTCTGAAGGGAAATGGAGGTGTTTCTAGGACCTTATATAGCTCACTGGGGGTGTTTTATAATCATACCAGCTTGTACTATGATGTCATTTAGCTACTTCCAAAATATGAGATCTTATTTCTCTTCTTTGTATTTCTGAATTCTATGTGGTTGGTTATGTTTCCTCCCATTTTGGGAGATAATGATGCAGGTGTAAAATGTTCATGTTCTCTCTTTCAAGTTCAATGCATGCACTTTCTTCAATTCAACTCTGTTTCGCATTTATTCATTGTAACTTTCATAATGTTAATGACTTATTACCTGAAGTTATAATCTTAATTTGTCTAACTAAGGGCATCTATTTTCAGGATCCTAAAAGCAGTTGGCACTTTCATGTTGCCCTGTTGTACTTATCAAAACACGCTGGCTTGCTTTATGTTTAAGCAACATGTAGCCCTAGGACTTCACCAAGCTTTCAACACACCACATAGATGGAACCCTTGGACTCATATCACCAGGGATATGAGTTTATTAAAAATAAAGCTAAACAGCTATTACATACTAAATTTGGAAGTAATGTCAAAGCACAAGTAAGTTAATTATATTATCAGGAGAATATGTGGCTTTCCACTGATATTTACATTTTAATGAGATAGAAATTTCATGATTTATAGTTTGAGTGGAACATATATGAAATTTTAATAATGTCTATACTGCTTAAAAGTGGTTATTAAGTCACCAATTTTATGATTAAATCAAAAGATGTCCTTATTTATACTCATTTTCAAATCTTCCTGGGGCTTTCTTTGTAAGGTATTCTAGTAAAGGAAAGAAGAAAAAGTCTCCTTCTGGGCTCATTTATTCAACTCAATCTAAAATGGAAAGCCTAACTTTTAATTAAAACTGGTGAACTTGGGAAACTGATGACATCTCTAGATTAATTAGGCCTTACAAATTTAATATCACTCACTCCTCTTTTTAGCAACAGATATAATTATGACAAAAAATGGTATGATCTTTGTTTAGAGTAAAAATATATACATTTTATAAAAACAATTAATATAAACCATATATATATATATATATATATATATATATATATATATAAAATCTTTGAGATGCACAGGAATCTTTAAGAAATTTTTCATCCTAGATTGAAAGTAAAGAAAGTAATCAGAGAAATGCAAATGAAAACTACATTAAGATATCACCTCACGCCAGTCAGAATGGCAAAAATGAAGAAAATAAACAATAATAGATGCTGGAGGGGTTGTGGAGAGATAGGTACGCTAGCACACTGTTGGTGGAACTGCAAACTGGTACAGCCCCTCTGGAAAGCAGTGTGGAGAATCCTCAAAAAAGTAGGGATAAGCCCACCATATGATCCAGCCTTTCCTCTCCTGGGTATTTTTCCAGGGGATTTAGAATCAGCACATTACAGCGACACAGCAAAACCGATGTTCATAGCAGCTCAATTTATAATAGCTAAATTATGGAAACAACCCAGATGTCCCTCACTGGATGAATGAATCCAAAAACTGTGGTACATATATACCATGGAATTTTACATAGCAATTAGAAACAATGATATTGCAGCCTTTGAAGGTAAATGGATGGCTATGGAAGAAATTATGCTGAGTGAAATAAGCATAACCCAGAGAACCAAGGGTCGAATGCCTTCACTCATCTGTGGAGGCTGGAACTAGACCCTGGCAAATGAGAAAGGAGGTCTAGTATCATGTTTTAAATCCAGATAAGGTGTAATATCATACAACCTAATACATTTTTAGAGATGTTTTGGGAAGGAGAGGGATAATGGTGGGTAATGGGGGGGGCACTCTTGGGAGTAAATTTAATCTTCAGAATCTATATATATATTATTTTGTTAGACGATTGTGTGATTGTTCAACAAATAAATTTCTGAATAAAAAAATTTAAAAAAAAGAAAGCCTGCTTTTCTGTAGAACTCATTAACTGCCTGGGAGGTAGTCAATAATTTATTTGTGGAATAAATTAGCATATTAGTAATAGCATTTTGGAAACTAACTAAAGAGTAAAAAAAAGTCTGAGTCTCCATTATCCAATTTGTTCTGCTTTAAAAGCCTTTGCTTCTGCATGGACATTCTGCTTGCTGAACAGTCTCCTTGACAGCAGCCCGAGATTTACTACCCGTGAGTCATGTCTAGAAAGATTTTCATCTGGCCCTACCTTTAGCACCCACTCTAGTTCCACAACATAATGTATAAATAACTCAGTGAGAGGAAATGTTTGGACAAAATAAATGGTTTGGAAACACTAGCTGCACACGGGCTTCCCCAAGAGTGCATTAATGAAATTAACTCACACTCTAGTGTGCCTTCTAGGTCTCCAGTTTATGAGCATTGGGAACCACACTTCTGAAGGCTACTTGGATGAGTGAGGTTAGATGTGAAGCAAGCAGTGTGGTGAAAAATAGCATTATGGATAGTTTGGTCATTCAAATAGTAAATACATACCAATTTACCTTATATGAACTGATTTCTTCTACCTCTAAGAAGGTAGCTAATTGTGATAGCTTCCTTCGTTTAGCTATATGTAACTATGAGTTTACACATGCATATTAACCAGAGTCAACAGAAAAATTAAAACATGATTTTAGAAGATGCAAATTAATAATAACATGTAACCATTACAATTATCCACCGAAATAATTTATATATGAGATAAACACCATAGCATCCATCAATTGAGTAGGAGTCATGCTTTACCACTTTGTCTTAGTGAAATTTAAATAGGTATTCAAATAGATCTTTGCATAGACCTAGAAGATATTGAAAGAGTGAGTAATTCAAATAGGTTTATTATTTTGCATGTGGTTTTATAGGAAATCAACTGCATTTGGCATACTTTTGTGTCCTGTGTTGACAATTTCAATGTGTAATTCTCTTTTAGTGTAAAAGTACAATTTTACTCTATTTCTGTTCCCTTTCATCATATGTTCCTTTCTTCAACCATGTAATTTCTAGAGGAGTGATTTAGTAGACTATGATATTTTCATGTAAAATGTACTATTGCACTAATATTGCTTTGCTCTTTTGGACAAAGAGAACTATGTAGAAATATTAAGAGACAATATGGAGAAAAAAATTAAAATTCAGAATGATATATGGGCTTAAGGAGCAATTAATAAAATCAAAAGGACTTAGAAAGTTTGTGAGTAGGGATTTAGTCTTGACTTTTATATTGTTATTAGTACTCTTTTTCCTTTAGTCTTCTTTGAAAGATTGCTTAAGTTATATACATCTCTTGAGTCTTCTTATTTCTTAATTCATGTGTTGTATAATTAATCATCACATTTAAATATGCTAAGTGTGAACATGTATAGAGACATTTTCTCAGTAGAAAAGAATGAATTGAATCTTGTGTTTTGCTTTTCAAATTTCAGCATGTTTTTAAAAAAATGTTTTCAGTTCATTAAAACCTCAAACTCTAGTCCAAGTGATAATAAGCATTATGATAATAAGCATACATTTTTTCATTTGTTACTTATTTTTATTTTAAAAGAGAGCAATCTAAATTCATATATGTGTATATTAATTTATACAAAAGATTGAGGCTTGTCAAAAATTAAATGTGACCTTTACTAGGGAGAACAGTAAAGTCATCCTCAGCCATATCAGTAACCTAGTAATTTGGAAGGACATTTTTTCCTTAAGATATAGCTGCTAAAATATGGACATGGTACCAATTCCTGATACCATCGAGGGTCTGTCTGCCAGTTCTTCAGGATGCAACTCTATGAATGCATCTCTAATCCTTACATACTTGAACTTTACACAGACACTTTGTGATGAAGAGTTTGCATCAAGTAACTTAGTTTCTGGAAAAAAAATACCATCCCAAGAACCATTAAAACCATGGTTATAATTTTCCCCTGCTCTGCCAGTCTATCTTCTTCAAGACCATCCTTTATACCTACCAAGAACTTCCTCTGTGGATATCACAGTGTGAAATACGCTGTGGATAGGAAAGCAGCAAGAGAAGCATTGGGAAACATGAGTTCCGCACCTACTTTGACCACTCAGCTCCGTAAACTAGGACAATCAACATTTTTCAGCATTGGTTTTCTTCTTACAAAACAATAGGGCTGGGCTGAAGTGCTAAAGGTTTATTCCAACTCTGTAAGTTTCCTGACAGCTTTAAACACTTGTTTGAGTAGTAATTTCCTTCTTTAGGAAGGAAGGTCAGATTGAGGAAGATCTTGCCAAAGAGAAGTCTTTACTGAATGGCAACTCTACTTTGCCTTGTCCTGGGAGAGAATTCACTTCAGTTGGTCTTGCCTTCATTGTTCGTTACCCTTGAACTCCATCGTACATGAAGGAGTGCATGATTAGCAACTTCTCCGTTTAAGATGAAGGAATAAAAAAGCATATGCCTTAGAATTCTGATTTTTTTGGAGCACTATGTATATTTTAATGATTAGCCTTTTAAGAAAAATTACTTCGAGCTAATAATCCAATATGAACTTAGTTTGAATTAGGCATTTCCTTCTTATGTTTTCTATTACTGTAAGAACTAAAAAAATAAAAATGAAGGCTGTCTTTCCACTTATTCTCCCTCATTTGCTATTCTGTCATCCCTTCTATGAGAGTGCATTATCTTCCCGTGTTCTAAAATGATAAAGCCTTAAAGAATTTTCCATCATTCGCTCTGAACAGGATATTAACTCAGGGTCTAGCTAATGTGCTAGTTTGTGCAACAAGGCATAATGGGAAAAGGTCACACTATCCCCAACTCAGAAATCTTCTTCCGGCCCTCAGTTTGGAGGCCTTGACCGTAACCTAGCTGTGCCTTTTGTCTGATCAGGAGGGGCTATTTATTAGGAGCCATACAAAATAAACATGAAAAGTTTGCCATAAAATATGACAACCACTTTAAATAATGTTGACTTAATTAAACTTTAAACTTTATTTATATATTTTATGGCTTTAGTGTGAGTTCTTCTCGGATGTTTACTTCAGTGGAAAATCCATCATGTGAGGACCTTGAAAGGAATTAATCCCCCTACCCCTGGCACAGAGCTCAGCTCCAACAATTCAGATCTAAATATTTAGTGATGGACGATACATGTTTATGGAACAGAGGGCAGCATGACATTTAGATGTGAACTGCGGTTTCCATCTTGAGCATATGGCTGAAAAGACACTAGAAGCTGAAGTTATGCCAATCGACGGAAGTTGATAAGTTTCCTTCTGCTTGTCTTTTTTTTTATTCCCTTTTGTCCTTTCCATCTGTTTCTGAAGTCTTTATAACAAAACTATTCTTACAATCAACTTTCCAGAAAAGAAGTTCTGTTGATTCTGTTGTGTTTGTAGTGCATCCCATGCCTAAACTAATAGCCTTACTGGGTGTCAGCCAAGGGTTACAGGCCTCTCAAAATATTCCTGGAAAAAAAGTTTATCACTAAGCTGAAGTTTCTCATTAGTAACCCTGTGGTGTCTAATCTGTGAAATTACATGATTAACTCCTTTGCAGAGTCTGCTTTGGTTGGGGTTTGCAATCCCACAGGAAGTTATTAAAAGTATCACCAAGATAATTCTCTTGCTTTGTACTTGGCCCCTGGGGTAAAGGAAATAGATCATTAGATGAGTACTTTATAATAAAGTCATAGATCACTCACAATTATTAAACGACTGTCAAGGAAGATTATTATTTTAAAAGTTGAGGACAGTGTGATTTGAAAAACAAATAAAAGCCATGAAAGAATTTCTTACTTCCTTTGTTTGGGAAGAGGAATGGGAAACACTGTTTTCTCCCCCATGTTTTTCATAGCTGATATTTTAATGTCTCTTTCAAACACAGATCTCTTACCTTGTTCTTTTTCTGAAGTTGTTTAGCTGTTCCTGGAACGAAAGAGATAATTCTGGTTGCAAGTAAATAGAGGAAGCAAAGGAAATGTTAAGGAAAATGGAATGTAGAAACACATTGTAAAAATATGAAATAACGTGAGAAGTGTTTTTCTGTAAAAGAGGTGTGTCCCTATGCATGGTGAGGAACTTACTGGAAGTTCATAGAGATTGCTCTAGTCAGCTGTTCAATTCATAAAATGATCTGTTAGTGAAGACACTTTGCCCTTGGTAAGAGTAGAACACATGAAAATCAATGTTAAAGAAAACAGTACCAAATAGCCATCAGTATTAGCTCAATTCCACTGTACAGTACAGCTGTTCTGGTAATTTCTGCAGGACATTTGGCTTTCTGAGCTATACTCTGGGTTATTTGGTTCACTTGTTCTGTCCAGACAGAGAAGTTCCATATGTCCATCTCCTTTTCTGCTTTCCAAAATATTTGCTGTATCTTTATTTTTTTTAAAAAAAATTGTAATCAAGAAAAGACATGATTTTTTTAAAAATCAATCCCTGACCAGGCTAGACATTTATATTAAAAAGTCCCATTAGTTATTAAACTCAACCATTCGGATGTTGAAGTTGGATTAGTCACACTGGCACTGGGCATTCTCTAGATAGTGATGTCTGAAGTTGCCAAATGGGCTCTGCAGAAAATGCCTGGGTCATGGGAAAATTCTTGTACCAATAATGCCAAACCTTTCACAGATTTCTGATGTCTAACTCAATGAAGGAAAGAAAGTAGGGCATTGGTAAAATTCCTTTTTCTTTGTTTTTTGTTTTGTTTTGTTTACATTCTCTGATTTTGATTCTATCCAGAAAAAGAACATTATTCTAATATTTCACACACACACACACACACACACACACACGTGAGCACACACAAAAGGAAATGCATGACAGTTGAAAAAGAAGCCCAGGTTTTCCACTCACACTTGGATAGCAGTTCCTTCAGATGGTTATATAATAAGCTTTTGAAATGTAGATATGACTTCAAGACAGAAAGACTACCCGTCCACAGTCTTGGTTTATCTTTCGTTTCAGGTTAAAGGAAGCATGAAGTGCAGTGTAGTGCCCAGGAGCGAAGGAAGTTCTTTCCTAGATGTTCTGTTGGGCTCTCATGGCTCTTTCAGATAGGACCTAGTAAAGATGCTGGTCTCGTGTGGAAGCACATCCAGTAGTCATCCCAATGCTTTTCCTTTTTTTTTTTTTTTCTTTTCTTTTCTTCTCTTCTTTTTGGTACTGGGGATAGAACCCAGGGGTGCCCTCCCACTGACCTCATCCCCATCCCTTTTTCATTTTTTTAATTTTGAGTCAAGGTCTCAGTTGCTTAGGGCCTCGCTAAGTTGCTGAAGCTGGCCAGCTCTTTTTAGAGAGAGCAATAAAACATACAGCTATGATAGTTCTAATAATTCTCGGCCACACTTGTCAGAAGTGCTGGCAAATGTTTGGGCAGCCTTCTGCCCCCTCTGCTCTCAGAGAGCCAGCTCATGTATGACTGGAGGACCACAGAAGGAATGCTCATTCAGAATATCTGTCTCAGCTCTAAGTCATACTGCTGGGAAATTCCATGAATCTGTTCAATTCATTAATATAAAAAAGTTGGGAAAATGCATTGATATTCAAGGATAGGAAAATCGTATAGCTGTAGCCATCCATGAGCATGTTAGTACTAATTAGCAGGCTACATGGATCACCCCAGAATGCCCTAGTCCTCCTTTTTCATATATACTGACCATTTACTATGTGCCAAGAACTGCAGAATTTTGTATATGGACCCACCTAATGCACACGCTGGGCTTGTGAGATCAGCACATTTATCTCCCAGTTGTACACATAAGAACACTGGAGCGCAGAAACGCAAAATAATTATTTCAACATCACAGAGTTGAGATGTTATCAGACCAAGATTAAATCGCCAGCAGTCTTACTGCAGGACTGAAACCACTGTGCATCCTGCCTCTGTGTGAGGACAGGCAGAAGTCCAGAAGAGGTGGGTCTGCAAGGAGTATGAGAAGCAAGCAGGGCCCGCGAGGGAAGTCTGCAAAAGGAAAGGTGCTCTGAAGGAGCAGATGGGAAGAATGCACGCTGTTGTTTAGATGGGAAAAAACCCAAATGTCAACCTAATCTGCTGTGCTGTTTATTTTTTCTCATGACTACCCAACCCTGCTTTCTATAAAACTCCCATCAGAGCCATAGCCCTACATACGTTACACATTAGTTTGTTAGGTGAAATCAAACTACAGAAAATATCACTATAATCCAGAATGCTGTAAGGAGATGAACTTGGAGACATGGCCTTCCCGGTCTCCATCTAGATGAGATAACTTATGGCCAGAGAATTTAAGCACTGTGCCCAAAGACCCACAGCATATTAGTCTCAAAGCTGAAACTACAAACCTAGTCTCCCTGAGAAATTGTTCTCACTGAACCGCCCAAGCATCATCCTCTAAGTACCTGATACTATCTCTTTATATCTGGACAGTGAGTTCTGTTCCTTCTGAAATCCAGAAGAATCTGAAATCTGTGCTTAAGGTGCATGGATTTTATTAGAGGGATGATATCAGCATAATCCCAATAAATATGTGAATTACATAGTTACATTTAAATACCAAGGTTTACTCAATGAACTTTAAGCACCAAGGGTTGGGGACAGAGCAAGCTGGGGGTAGGCCACACTCTAGGATCCCTTAACATCTTTCTTAAGGCCACTTGCTAAGTGTATTCCCAAAATCACATGCACATTCACATGCACAAATTATCAGAATCTATTTATGATGAGAGTTGTGATGAATTTGGGGTTATGGCACAGACATCAAAGTACCTTGAGAGGTCTAATTGCTTTTATTAAATGCAATTTTTCCTGGGCTTTGGGATGAAACCTATCTAAGTTAGAACTCTGTATTCCTCTTTTCCCATCTGGGCCAACCTGAACCAGCTAACTGGCCTCCATGCATAGCTAATGTTACATGGGACAAGCATGGGCTTTGCACCTACAAAAAGCTGATTTTGAGTTCTCTGTTCAACATTTCAGCTGTATGTGCCTGGACAGACTAGTTAACTTTTCTGAATTGCTTTTTTTTTCATCTGTAATGTGTGTGTTATAACTCTTGCCTCTTATAATGTTGAATTCTCAAAGATGTGATAAGAATTAAATGAGATTACATTTTTTAAGTGCTCCATACAGTGCTAGGCACCAAATAGATGCTCAGTAAATATGAGTAACTTTGCCTTTTTCCTTTCTGATTCCTGACCCCCTTTTCTGTACTTGGGAGGTTTTCTGTCATTTCTTGAAGTATGTGAATCCATGGAGGATCACAGACCCACGCAGGATACAATGTAGATAAATCAGCTGTGAGCCCTTTATTGTCAAGTCACAGGACATTGAACCTGAGTTTTGTGGTCCCCTGTCTAGAGTCTAGAACACTCAGCCCTGTAGGTGTAAGGAGAATGGAGGTGGTAGCACATACAGGTACCAAGTTGCTTACCTGTAAGGGGAAGTGAGATACAGAGACCAGGCAGGATCTTGTAACAGAAAATCTTGACTAGGCCTAATGTTATTTGGACCGTCCAGGATGAGGAAGATGGTACCAGGCTGCTTTTTCTGGGCTGTGGAAACACACATGGCATAATTCTAAAGACTACTGGATAGAACTTTGCCACTCACACATATGCTATAAACTGGCCCTGGCAGGCACCCCAGGCCCGGGCCCCTCCTCATGATGACATTCTTCTGAGTAGAGATGGCTGGTATCCAGTGAGGAAGTCAGAAGCCACAAACCTATTTTGTCTGAACCCACATAACTTCTAAATGCTTTGATTTTTAAAAATGGGATCTGAAAAAATGATTCTTCAAGTTAAAAAGTTTCATTTGCAGAATTTTTTTTTAAATCCAAGAAATATCATGTCCCATTCACAGGAAGAAATAGTGTCCACAGTTCTTCAGTTACATTTGTATTTCAAAGTTTGGCATCAACAGTGTCATCACTATAATGTGCAAGGTTTACAATGTGAATTTCTAAAGTGTCATAAATTTCTCAAAATTCCAAAATAATATTTTCCCTTGAAAATTGTGGGTTATTTGGGGGTAGGAGTTTTGAAAAGAACTGGCACGAAGAAGTACATGTAAGTGCTAATAGAGCTGTCATTAAAGAGCAAACCTCTCTGTTTTGGATGAAACCATGAAAATCTTTTTAAGAATCTAAAACAGTCTTCATAAGTATAAGCTGCATTTTTTTAAAAAAAATTACAATGACTAGGGAAACAGAGTGATAATACTTCTCATGACTTACTCTGAACTGTTCTTTTAAAATACTAAGACAATACAGTGTTAAAGTAACAAAAACAGCATGGTACTGGCACCAGATAAACAGAAATGAATATAAGACCCTGAGAAAAATCCACATAAATATAGTTACCTCATATTTGACAAAGGAACCAAAAAAAAAAAAAAAAGCATATGTTGGAGAAAAGACAGCCTCTTTAACAAATGGTGCCAGGGAAGCTGGAGATCTACGTGTGGAAGAATGAAACTCAACCCTCACCCTGCACAAGACTCAACTCAAAGCGGATCAAAGTCCTAGGAGTCAGACCCGAAACGCTGCATTTACTAGGAGAAAAGATAGGTCCAACGCTCCAACACATTGGCTCAAGAGTTGACTGCCTAACAAGACCCCCAAAGCTCAAGAAGTAAAAGTAAAAATCAGTAAATGGGATGGCATTGAACTGAAAAGTTTTCTGACAGCAAAGGAAATAACCAAGAATGTGTAGAGAGAAGCTATAGAATGGGAAAAAGTCTTTACCTCCTGCACTTCAGACTGGAGGTCTGTCTTTTTATACAAAAAGCTTAACACCAAATAAATAAATAAATAATCAATAAATGGGCAAAAAATATGAACAGCTACTTTTCAGAATAAGAGATGCAAATGGTAAACAAATATATGAAAAACACTCAACATCTCTAGCAGTTAGAGAAATGCAAATTCAAACTACACTGAGATTTCCTCTCACTCCAATCAGAATGGCAACAATGAAGAATGCAAACAATAAATGTTGGTGAAGATATGGGGAAAAGCGTACACTTATACATTGTTGATGGGACTGCAAAGTGGTAGGTAAAACCACTGGAAAGCGGTATGGCGATTTCTCAAAAAATTAGGAGTGGATCCAGCATTTGACCCAGCTATCCCACTCCTCAGTGTGTATACAAAGGACCTAAGATCAGCATATTTCAGTGATGTAGCCACATCGATGTTCATAGCAGCACAATTCATAGTAACTAAGCTGTGGAACCAACCCAGTGCCCTTCATCTGATGAATGGATAAAGAAAATGTGGCATTTATACACACAATGGAATATTTTCAGCCACAAGGAAGAATGGATGGAACTAGAGGATATCATGCTAAATGAAATAAGCCAGTCTCAAAACACCAAAGGTGGAATGTTCTCCCTGATGTGTGGAAGCTAATCCGAAATAAGGAAAAGAACAGAGAAATAGACGAATGGGAAGGAAATGGAGAAAGGAGGGATGAGATAGGGAAAGTTCATGGAATGAAGCAGATTTAACTTTCTCATGCTCGTATATAAATATATCACAATGAATCTCATCAACAAGAACATGAGCAAGTCACTAAATTAATACAAAACTGTTAGTAAATAACAGAAAGATCAGTAGAGGGAAGAGAAGGGGGAGGAGAAATACTGGGGACTGAATAAGAATAATTTATACTGCACGCTTTTATAAAATGTCAACGCTTGCCCTATTGTCAAGTATATACAGAAAAACAGGGAGTAGGAGGAAGGGAGGGGAAGGGGAAATACTGGGAACTGAGTTAAAACAAGGTACACTCCAAGCCTTTGTAATTATGTCAGTGTACGTTCTTTATCAAGTCTATGAAACAACGGGATGGGAGGAAAGGAGGGGAAGGGGAAAACTGGAGACTGAACTAGAACAAGTCAAACTCCATGCTTTTATAATTCTATCATTTTATAATCTTATGCTATGTATACCTAAAAAAGAACCAATAAAATACTAAGATTGAAGGGACAGTTCAGTTCGTTTGTTCATATCCCTGATGCCTGTGTACTTTCCCTCTCTCTCTCTCTCTCTCACACACACACACACACACACACACATACACACACATATACAGAGAGAGAGAGAGAGAGAGAGAGAGACTATGCTTACTTTAAAACATGGTTTGGGAACCCACCCCCCATGAAGTGCTCACTAATTCCGTCTGTGGGGCTGGGAACTCTGCACAGCTCTCTGTTGAGGAGATACGGCGAAACCTCCCCACTCTGTCCAGGACAAACAGCGTGTGACACATACCCACAGTGCTCTGCTTCCTTTTCCTTCTTATCCTTTCCTGCCTCTCCCATCTGCAAACTCCTGCTAGGTGTGCATCCTTTTCTTTCTGGGCTGTACCCTACGTGCAGAGTGATGTCGAATAACAGTAATAATAGCAGACATCTCTTTCTTCGTTTTGATCATTTATGGAAATTACCTCGGTATTTAACTATTTCGTGCTGGAATCTTGCTAACTAGCTTTCCTGACATGTAATTACCTTTCTTCTGTTTCCGTTTCGCATGGAGTTAAATCTGCAGGGGTTGAAGGGAGTGGGGTGGGCTGAATTCCTTGTGGTTGTAAGTGGAGGCAGAGGAGCCACAGGATGGAAGAATTTGTTGCAATAACAGAGCAAAACTGTTAACTAGGTTTCATGAGAGCTCCATGTGGAGTTCACAGGGAGAGGCTGGCCCGAGGGAGTCCCTTCACCCCAAAGCAGAAGAGGGAAGGAAAGGAGCCTGAGGACCCAGCTAAACGGACTCTGAGAAGACGGACATAGATATCTTTGTTTGGGAATCACCTCCTGTCCTTTTATGGAGATTGATCCTAAATTAAAATGGAAAGACTAGTGTGGGGCTTTCTTAGATTGGCAGGTGCAGGTGACAGGATTGTGCCAGAAGGTTGTAAGACTCAGCAGTGATCCTGAGCGGGACAGGGGGAAGCTCAGAGGAAATAAGGAAAGTAAGGGCTTAGTGAGTGAGTCCTAGGGGATTCTGGAAGAGTTCACAGAGGCTCTGGTCCAAGAAGGTGAAGTCAGGGTTCCATGACAGATTGAGTGCCGTAGGTGCCAAATATGGATGTAAATTTAACACAAATTCAGTAATAATCTACTGCAATAACAATGTGATTTTTCTTAGAGAATTTAGAATCATTATGAGAAACAAATCATCAAAAAGAGCCACAGGTATCTTGAATAAAAGAAATGAAAGGAAAACATGTTTTAAAATAAATTAATGTATTTTAGTGCAAACACAGTTTCAAATGGTATATAAATTTATCAGTGGGGAAAAAAGGAAATATACAGATTTCAAATATAAAACCAGGTACACATAAAACTTACTGTTTGTTAAATTTAAACAGGGAGGGAGTGTTTAACATGATAGGTTAGCCTACGAATTGACAGTACTGCTGATAAGCATAAGTGTGTTAATCTGGGTTCCCCTGAAGTAGACTTGAGACAAAAATGGGGCTGCAGGAAGCTTTTATGGGATTTTGGTCTGTGGGAGGAGAGAGGGGAAGAAGGCAGGAAAAATGGAGAAGAAACCATTCTGACAATACACCATAGTGGTCGCTGCTTTGGACCATGAGCTCAGTTCCTCTGGAACTACTAGACAATGTGAAGTATGGCTCCTAGGATTGTCCCCATGAAGGATGGGAGGAAGATGGGGCATTTATCCTCTGTTTCCTGCTCCCCCTTGGTTGAGTATTGCCATGAGTCATTAAAATTCCCCCACACCTGTGGGCTTCCCTTGAGTGCAGGAAGGTCATGGAGCAAAGGGAAACTTCCTTCAAGTAGGACATCATCAACTCAGAGAACATAGGCTGCTTGGCACTGTGCAGTGCAGTTGTGACTAAAATCAGAAGTCGTCCATGAGGTGGCTGATGTGATTGACGTGGGAACCAGAAGACCATGATACACTGGGAACACTGAGAGAGTAGCTTTACTGGAATGAATGGTTGGCCTGGAGGAGTCCTGGTTGAGGAGGCTGTTGTAGTGATAATGTTCTTTCTTCACTATAACCCCCTTATAACATCTTCATTCTATGCAGTCAGTTCCATGAGGTCATCTGAAGAATATTGACTACCTCTAAAAAAATCCGTGACACAGTTAATCTCTATGATGGCTATTCTTCTGAATCCCAAAGTGAATTTTGTAAACTGATTACTGTACTCCCATTTGTTTTCACTAGTTGATAGGGGATATTTGGGGCTAAATACCATGCAGATTCATGGAAAGTGTTGAATTCTCAACTTCCAGCTGAAACATAAGCACACCTTTAACCAGCTTAGTGTGAGTGAATCCTTGTTACAGTGCTAATAATTTAGTGACTGGTCAGCTTGTTCTTCGATCAGCAGCCAAAAGTGTGTCAGATTAGAAAAATGTAAGGATGATTTAAACACAACTTGAAGAAAGGAGAAAAACACTTCCCATGAGTTTTTCAAAGACCATTAATATCAATCTTACAAAATAAGCAAGGTCTAGTGAACATTAGAAGATACTAGCACATTAATATTCTCTGAAAAAAATATTTGTCATTCCTGTGGTGGTTAGCACGGTCATCATAATCTGATTTATCTTCAGTCTTCCCTGACTTTTCTACACAGATTCTATATCCCAGTCTCTGTTGCTAATTTCCTTACCTGAATGCTTATCCAATTTGTCTGTATCTATTTAAAATTCCCCCTTAACTTTATTTCTTCAAGAAACTTCACTGACTACTGCCACCAAGTAACATTTTTCCTCTTTTGTAGAAAGATTGATTTATTCTAATCACCTGGTTTATGGACCAAATGCAGTAAATTTTATGTACATACATTTATGTAGCTGTATGACTGAAAATATTATCATTCAGCGGTAACTTTAATGATTGTGTTTTATGTTTTATTTGATATTCTACAAAATCAGATTTATGTCTCAGCTTGGCCTTTTTGTTTGCATTGCTTTATGTATTATTTGATATTTTTATTATAAGTTCAAACAAATATGATTGAAATTATCTATTCTTTCTTCAAATTTTAACTTGTCAGATAGCATTTTAGATTGATTTCACAAAAGTTGGATTTCATTCACTAAAGATTTTGAAGTGTTATTAATGTTACAAATAAAAATAGGTTTTCTTTCCAAGGTTCAAGACTTTTATTTTTTTATAAGAACATGACACATCAGATTAAAAAGAACAATCTCTGGGCTGCAGCTGTGGCTCAATAGTTGGGGCACTTGTCTGGAATGTGTGAGGACATGGGTTTGAACCCCAGCACCACATATACAACTAAGTGTCAGAGAAACAAAGGCCACTCACTTTCTCTCTCACTTTCTCCCTCCCTCTCTCCTAAAAACAAACAAACAAACAAACAAAAAAACTTTTACATCAGATATCTAAAGTTGCCTAAAAGAAATGGCTACCCATATACTATGTTAGGGCAAGTAAGAGAACACTAGCAATGACAGCAATCAAGCAACACAATTAAAGGTAAATTTCTAGAAGATAGTTGTAGGAAAAATATAAGCATCTTCATACACAGAAAAATAGAATTTTATTCCTTTCCCATAAACACTTATTGGCCAAACCATTTTCTAGTTTTTAATTTTGACAAAACAATATATACTGCAATTGGCATAGAGTGGCTCAATAATGCCCAGCAAATATACATTTTTATAAAGTAGAGTTAGGATCTAGGCCTGTCTTAGGCTGGCTTCACTTCCTCTGTGTGTCTGCTGAAGGAGCTGTCATGAATGTTGTGGTTTGCCAGCCACAATACCCCTTATGGAATGAGGCATTCATTTTTCCAAATGCCAGGGTGTTGACTGTGGACAGCTCATGGATGAGCTCCTCTCTAGACATTGCTCAAGACTTTACCAGATCCCTGAGTACCGTCCACACCCAGCATTGTCAAGACTGGTAGACAAAGGGTTGGTCTACTTGGGCTGACTTAGGACAGCTCTGAAGGGCCATTTGAACTCCAGAGGACCCTGCGAACCCTCTATGACAGCTGAATCAATGTTAAACTCTCACCCTCATATGTCCTTCAGTCCCCAAAGGTGTTTCTTCCAAGCACACTTGCCAATTAACTCTCACACACCAATTTCTATCTCAAAGTCTGTTTCTTGGGGAAGCTGAAGACCACAAAAATTTTGTTAATACTATCCAAGTAATAAAAATCAATACGTTTTTGTGCTTCATACTTGAAAATAATATTCTGATATATGCTAGATTTCAAATCTAATCACAGATGGAAAAGAAAATTGAACCACAGAAAAATGTAATTAACTGAATTTATCAACTTTATTGAAATTGTTAATTTTAGACATAAAAAGTAGAAACAAATAAACACAATTAAACAATACAACACAACTATTATCAGATTAGTTATATAACTAAGTGTGCTTTCTTAATAATGGAATTTAAATTACTTCTTTCAATTAATGATTCATTTCATTCAAAATTTTAAAGCTATTTCTATGGAATGACAGATCCAAATATTTACTTAATATGCACTGCAGAGGTAAGGATTTAAATGGTCTAATCATAGTGTTTCTTATGAAGAACAGAGTTGAATTACCAGAAATAACAGTTATCTTTAAATTATGACTGGTTCCTGGCTGTTGGAGTGTTCATTGTATTGGAGATAATCTTTTTCAGGAATACCGTGTTTATGGAAAATATGCTTTATTTTCAGTCCAACCTAACAACAGATGGTTACCAGATAGTATCTACAGATCCTTCACACCCACCATTATCTCCTTCTCTCTTTTATTTCAATTTTGGGACACTAAATATGACATTTCTGAAATTCTCTTGTAACCAGAGAGCTGACTTTACATTCTGGGTAAGGTTTAAGATCTGCCAATAAGAAATTTTCCATGATATTTTGAAGATAGAAGGATGGACACACCATCTTTCTGCATTCAGACTGGTTGACCGTGAGCTCCATAGACTGGGAGGTGGGGGTGGTGCATGGCCAAACTCCATGGTCCTCAATCACCAGCTTTCTGGATGGAGTCTGAGGTGGCAGCAGTCTCCTGATCTCTAGTTTGCAGCTTCTGTGGGGTAACCTTGAGAACACATGTCTAGTTGCATCTTTGATCTCTACTCTGCCAGCCTTTCCGCTGTTTTATAGATCCCCAATTCCCTGAATTAAATCCCATACACTTGAACTGCTGTAATGGTTATTCTTGGTTGTCAACTTGTCTGATTATGATATGCCTAGAAAATTGATAAGTCACATTTCTGGGCTTATCTGTGAGGCTGGTTCCAGAGACTTTTGGCATGTGGATCAGTGAACTGAATAGGAAAATCCACCTGAATGTGGGCTGCACCAACCAATAAGCTGGAGTAGGGATGGGGAAAAAAAGCAGATGGTTTTTGAATCAACTTTTCATCACTATGACCACAATTCCTGATATGAATGATTTAGAGAAGGAAATATTCTGTTTGGCTCATGGTTTCGGAGGATTCAGTTCAGTTCATGGTCAGCTGGTTCTGAGCATGAAAGAGTATGTTGGAGGAAATCGGAAAGCTGATCAGCTTATGGTAGCTGAGTGGGGCGGGAGAGACAGAGGAAGGGGTCAGGGAGATCATAACCTTTCCAGGGCACCTACTTTCACCAACTAGGTCTCCTCTCCCAGTAATACACTCAGCTACAAACGCTGGATTGATCCACTGATGAGATTAGTGCCCTCACGATCCAGTCATTGCCCAAAGCCCCACCTCTGAATCTCTGTGCATTGGAGCCCATGTTTTCCAGATCCAAACCATAACAAGGGGCAAGGTTATAGGGGTACACCCATACTTAACTCTTCTTAAGTGCGTACAAGTTTTGCTGCTCCCATTGCCCAGAGACTTCAGGCTCTACATTCTTCAGCCTTTGAATACTGTCTTGCATCAACAACTCTCCAGGGAGCTTCCAGGTCTTCAACCTTAGACTGAAGCTGAATCATTGATCCTCTTGCTCTGAAGCTTCCAGTTGCTTAGACTGAGCAGCTGCCCTTTTCCCTGCAACTCCAGGCTGCAAGTGAGCATTGTGGAGCTATCCAGATCCTTATCATACAAGCCAATCTAATAAATCCCCTCTTACAATTATACATAACATTCTATTGATTCTGTTCCTCTGGAGAACCCAAACCAATATAACTGCCTTACCCTTGCTCTTACTGCAACCTGACTGATACAATTTTATCCGGCCTAGAATAAATAAATAAATAAATTCAACCTGGTTTTACTTATACTGTAACTACTTCTCTATGTCCCATACCTGATCCACTCTAGGCAGAGCTTAAGATAGTCAAGCAGGTGTGAAGCTTTGCAAATGGCTTATTAACCGTGGTATAACTTGCGTCTTAACACTCCAACGTGAGACTTGTATCAGCGATAATGATGTTTTTGAAGGACTTATTTCAAATAAACTAGAACAGAGTCTTGATTATTACTATAACATTGATTTTTGCCAAGGCGCATTTTTCTTAACTTGAATGGGAGATAACCCCACTTCCAGCGCAGCCTGTGATACTGTAGTATGTAATGGATAACAAATATGATGTGTCTTGTAATAGGAAGAAAGTGTGAAATTGGCAGTATAGAGCTCAAGAAACAAATCTGGGTTTAAACTCACCCCAGCTCCATATGTATAGGCTGTGCATCTTTAGGTAAGTTAATTAAACTTTGTGAATCCTGGCTTCACCATCTGTTACAAAAAGGGGATTATAAATAGAATATAAACTCCAAAAGAGCAAGTATTACTTTTTATTTATTCCCAGTAATATTCCCACAGTTAAGCATTTGATCCAGTGCAGATTATATTTTTATTGATATTTAGTAAACTAAATGCATATCTTTCTAGTATATTTGCCACTATTAGGAAAAATATAGTTAAAGCAAGTGGAATAACAAGAAGCCCTCAAATGCTGACCAGTAATAGAAGAAGCCCTAGTCTTGAGACCTTCTTCTTTAATCCGGAATGATCCTTCTAACCTGGACAGGTTCTGATTAATGCTTATCACATGATGATATGTTTGTTCACACCAACTCTAGGCATCTCAAGAGTCAGTATGTTCCACCTGAGAGAAATCGATACTTACTGCAAAAAAATCATACCAGCTGTTCTTACCGCATGGTCTGGATCCTGCCCCTTCCAAGATGGCTGCACAGTTATCATTAAAAGTTTCTGAACTTGACCATTCACAGGTGATGCGCTTGGCAAGGTTATGCCCTGCCTTTTGATCAGAGCCCACAGTGAAGTTTGGGGCAACACAGGTGGTGGTAGCATGGGTGGGACTTTAGAATGGCAAGAGTGACAACACAGTGAAGAATTCCAGAGTTAAGTCTCAACTCAAGTGTGGAAGGCCAGGATGCCTTAGGCCCAAGATCCTCAGTCTAGTACTGACTTCAGGAAGCAACAGCGGAGATACACCAGCAGACCCTGATGCTGGGGAAGACAACAGCTTCCAGATCCTCTACCTTGATTAGAGATCCTTTAGCTTTTGCTGGCTAAATATGTCATGCCTTCTGGATATTCCACCCAGAAGAGTGTGGGTCTACCCCAAGATAGCCAAGGCCAATGCCTGTTCTGCCAGTTCCACTGCAGTTCCACTGGTGACCTCTTCTTCCAAACTGATGTAACAGTCTATCACCCAGTCAGTCTGCTGAGATGGTGCTATCAGTTGCTCAAATATCATTGTTTTCTTATGTGGACAAACAAAGCCCACAAGTTAGAGGGCAGATGGAGGTCAGAAGTCCCCCTGAATGGTTGGCTATTCTTAAGGGGCCTTGACTTTTTTGTCATTAAGAGGCTGTTTTATATCTCCAGAGGTCAGTGAGAATATAGCCAAACTCTTACTCTGGAAATACTCCTACTTTTAAATCATGCTGCTACAGGTGTGTGTAATGGTGGAAATTTTATAACTTCTCTTTATAAGGAAGTCCAGAGTGACAGCAGAGTTGGAAAGAAAGGATGATTCAATGAAGGAACTGCAAAAAAGTTCTCTCCAATTTATATTTCAAAAGAACTTCCCCTGTCTTGTACTGTTTATTTTCTGGGACTAAAATAATAAAATGTAATAGAGAAGCAGAGGTACAGAATGAAAATAGTGTCTTTTCCCCTAATTTTCAAGGAAATAACTTTAATTCCAAAGAATTTTTTAACTCTTTTGCTTAGTGTTTCTACAATAATTTGCCTTACTCTATTATTCTTTTATGTGATGCTGTAATTGTGGATAAAGTTCAATGCTCATTGATTTGTGTTTTATTAGGTAGAACACAGACTCACCGATGATTAGTGATAGTTCATAAGAAATTTTCTTAGACATTCAGGGATCTTAGGTTATATAAAGCTGAATTTCTAAAGCTAACATCTCTGATATTCTCTTGGTTCAAGTAATGTGGTTGCAGCCATCATCTCACCCAAAGTTGTAAAAAGTAAACAAAATTAATAATAGAAAATTAATGTTTCAATTGACCACTACTGATTTCATAAAATAAATTAATCTCATCAAGATGTTTTTGGAAGATTAGAACAATTTTGTTAAATAAGCAAGTTTTTTCAAATACATACATTTACTTAGGTTTACTTTGCTAATTGTTTTTTTATTGGAAATCAAAATAGACAAAAAAAACTTAAAAAGAAAAATATGAAATATCCACACATGTGGTCAACTCTGTTATAATGCACTTTTTGATACCACTTAGTAATAAGTCTATGAACTACAAAAATTCTCTGAATTATTTGCTACTTTACAACTGGAAGGAGAGGAAAGAAAGAAGAGAACACTGCCACTAGCCAAAAAAAAAAATGCAAATTGAAAACTGTATAAGTAAAAAGTACAAAGTAATTAGATTTTATTTGCTTCATTATAATTGGAATGGTTTGGGGGAGAAATAAAATATGTTACCCATCTGCTTTTAAGGAAAGCAATTCAAACATCCCATATAATAAATAAAATAATAAAAACAAATTTTAACTTCATGATAGAATTAAGAGAGTCAAAGAAGAAGGAGGAGAAATAGACACACAAGGAGACCACACACAGTCACACAGGAGGAGATAAAGAAAGAGGCCCTGCACAGGAAGACACAGGGCTATTACCACTGATGTGGGGGTGGGAGTAGTGGGAAGGGGAGTATTTTCACGGAGACGTGCCTTCATTTGTGGCATTCAGTTTTTGATCCTTGAAAATTGTGAAGTTCATGCATGCTCTCCAAGGAAGAGGAAAAACCCTTGTCACTTGAGACTACACGTTGGTGTGTGAGCTGATAACTCAGTCACAAATCAGAACAGCTCTGTAGGCCTATCCTTTCATTTTCTTACCTCTTTGGCCAAATTAATAAAATCTATCTACTTACACCAATTTCCATTAGAAAGAATGCCCATTTACTGTGCTAATTCTGTCACTTCTAAACTCTTTTATTTATGTGCTTATTTTTGTTAGTTTAACATGTTCTTACATATTGAAGGGACTCATTGCTACACATTCATATATACCTACATAATGATAATGTAACTTGAGCCCAATCCTTATCCAGTGTCTCCCCACTTCACCCATTCCCCACTCTCCTGTCTCCTTTGTAATTCCCTCTTACATATATAAATGTCCGTGTAATTAATTTTTGAATTTTCAAGATTTAAATGCCTACATGAGTATTGTTTGACTTCTCAAGGGAGTCAAGTGTGCCATACAGATTTAATAACCCCTTATTCCTTCCTCTCCACCCTCCTTCTTTCTTTTCTACACCATCTTCCCCTGCCCCCAATAGTTATAGTGCCCCCAGATTATGTGATACTTTGAATGTGGTTTGTCTAGTAAATAAACTTGACTAACTTTCACCCTATCCTTGGTTTTACTCTAGTTTATGCAAAAGAGAGAAACATTTCACCTGTAAGTATCTGGGTTTAGCATATTTTGCTCAGCATGATTTTTTTCCATTTCCATCCATTTACCTGCAAAAGCCATGATATTGTTCTTTCTAGTAGCTGAGAGGAACTCCACTGTGTGTGTGTGTGTGTGTACACATATATATACCAAAAATACCACAGTTTTTGGATCCATTCATCCAGTGAGGGGTATCTGAATTGATTCCATAATTATTTAGCTATTGTAAATTGAGCTGCTAGAAACATCGATGCAGGTGTGTCTTTGTAACATGCTGATTCTAGCTCTTCTGGGAAAATACCCAGGAGTGGGATAGCCTGATCATATGATGGTTTCCATCCCTAATTTTTTGCGGAGTCTTCACACTGCTTTCCAGAGTGGCTGTTCCAGTCTGTAGTCCCACCAACAGTGTACAAGTGTTTCTTTTTCCCCACAACCCTTCCAGCATCTGTTATTACTTGTATTCTTCATCTTTGTATTCTGACTGGACAGAAGTGAAATCTTAATGTTGTTTGATTTGCATTTTTCTGATTGCTAGTGATATAGAACACTTTCTCATATATTTATTGGCTTTTTGAACTTCCTCTTTTGAGAAGTTTCTGTTTAGTTCCATAGCCCATTTATTGATTGAATTGTTTGTGGTTTTGGTATTAAGTTTTTTGAGTTCTTAGCACAGTTTGGATATTAGCCCTCTGTTGGAGGTGTAGCAGGCCATGATTTTCTCCCATTTTTGTAGGTTTTCAATTGATGCTCTTGACTAATTCCTTATCTGGTATGAGTTTTAAGGAGGAAAAGGGAAAGAAGGGTGTTTAGTAATTTTATGCATACCTGTACTTAAAGGAGCTCATTGAAAATGTGAGCCCTGAGAAAAATGCCTCAAAGAAAAAATGTTGAGGAAAGAAAGAAGATAGCAAAAATCAACAGCAGCTGTGTCTGATCACATGCCCATAAGCTGAAGAGAATAGCAAGATGAACCAGAAATGATGTAGAAGCCAGGCTTGAGAGGGTAGCAGTCACCACCACTACAATGAGCTAACACTTGCTCTAGGCTTCAAACTTTAAACTTGCCAGGTGCAGAGGAGCACACCTGTAATCCCAGCAGCAACTCAAGAGGCTAAGGCAGGAGGATCTCAAGTTTGAGTGGTTAAGTGCCCCTAGGTTCAATCCCTTGTACCAAATTAATTAATTAGTTAATTAATTAGTTGATTAAAGATAAGTCTGTGGTATGTGACACTGTTCTATTGAGGTAAAAATGACACACATAAACTACATAAATTTAAAGTGTAGAACTCGAATGACCCCTATATAATAAGCAAAATTAGCAGAATCAATTCATGTTTAAAACATTAAAGACATTGGGGACTGAAGGAACTTCCTTCAACATTGTAAACGCTATATATGACAGACCCAAAGCCAACATCATACCAAATGGAGAAAAACTAAAAGCATTTCCTCTAAAAATGGGAACGAGACAGATGTCCATTCTTACTACTCTTACGCAACATAGTTCTTGAAACTCTAGCCAAAGGATTAAGGCAAAAGAAGGAAATTAAAGGGATATGAATAGGAAAAGAAGAAATCAAATTATCTGTTTGCTAATGACGTGATCCTTTATCTAGACCCAAACTCCACCAGAAGACTTCTAGAGATGAGAAAAAATTTAGTGAACTATAGCAGGATATAAGATCAACATACATATATTGATCACCTTCCTATATACTCCAATAATGAATCTGCTGAAAAAGAAATTAGGAAAGCTATCCATTCACAATAATATCAACAACATAAAATAATATACTTGTGAATTAATCTAATGACGGAAATAAAAGACCTCTGCATTGAAAACAATAAAACACTGAAGAAAGAAATTGAAGAAGACCATAGAAGATGGAAAGACCTCTCATTTTCTTGAATAAGTAGAATAAATATTATCAAAATGACCATATTACCCAAAGAACTATACAAATTTAATGCAATCATCATCAAAATGCAATGACATTCTTCCCAGAACTAGAAAAAACAATTCTAAAATTAAAGAAGGATAAAAGTAACAGACCCAGAACACTACTGAGCTACAGTAATACTAACAATATGGTGTTGCTCCCACAACAGACACGAAGATCAATGGAATAGAAAAGAAGATACAGAGACAAACCAAATATACACAGTCATCTGATGTTCGACGAAGGTGCCAACATTATATGCTGGGGAAAAGACCACCTTTTAAACTAATGTTGCTGTGCTGGGAAAACTGGATATCCTTCTGTAAAAAAAGTGAGATTTGATATCTTTGAATCATCTTGCACAAAAGTCAACCCAAAGTTAATCAAAGATTAGAAATTAGACCAGAAACTCTGCAGCTACTAGAATAAAATTCAGGCTCAACTCTCCAACATCTTGGCACAGGCATCACAAGACAACCAAAACACAAGAAATAAAATCGAGAATCAATAATTCAGATGGGGGCTGGAGCAGTGGCTTGGGGGTTATGGCGCTTGCCCTGCATGTGAAGTATACGGGTTCAAACCCCAGCACCCACATACACAACTAAATGTCAGAGCAACGAAAGCCATGTGAAAAACTCAATAAAATTGTTATTCTCTGTCTCTCTCTCTCTCACTGTCCCTCTCTCTCTCTGTCTCTTAAAAAAATATTTCAGATGGCATCACGTTGAAAAGCTTCTGCACAGGAAGCAAGAGTATGAAGAGAAAGCCTACAGAAAGGGAGAAAGTCTTTGCCATTTACTTCTCAAGGGGTTAATATCCTGAATTTATAGAGAACTCAGAAATCTTAACACCAAAAAGAATTAAAAAATGGGCCAAAGAACTAAAGAGAAACTTCCCAAAAGAGGAAATACAAATGATCAATAAAATGTTCAACACTTAGGAATCAGAGAAATGCAAATCAAAACTATATTGTGATTTCATTTCATTCTAGTCAGAATGGCAATTATCAAGAATACGAACAATAATAAATGTTGGTGAGGATGTTGGGGGAAGGTACACTCATGCATTGTTGGTGGAACTGTAAATTAGTACAACCACTCTGGAAAGCAGTATGGAGATTCCTTAAAAATCTAGGAAAGGAGCCAGGCACAGTGGCAGATGCCTGTAATCCCACCAACTTGGACGGCTGAGGCAGGAGCATAACAAGTTCAAAGCCAGCTTCAGCAACTTAATGAGGCCCTGTGTAACTTTTAGTAAGACCCCATCTCAAAATAAAAATAAAAAGGACTTGGGATGTGGCTCAACAGTTAATTGCCCCTGGTTAAATCTCTAATATCAAAAAGAAAAAAAAAAAAGACTAGGAATGGAACCACAATATGACCCAGGTATCCTACTCCCCAGTATATATCCAAATAATCTGAAATCAGCATACTGTATGGATACAGTCACATCAGTGTTTATAACAGCTCAATTTACAATACCCAAGCTAGGGAACAAGTCTAGGTGCCCATTAACAGAAGTATGTATAAGAAAATGTGGCATACATACACAAGGTGGCCATAAAGAAGAATGGAACTATGGTATCTGCTGGCAAATGGATGGAACTGGAAAATATCATGCTAAGTGATATAAACCAGACTCAGAAAGTCAAGGGTGAAAGTTCTCTTATATGTGGAAGCTAGACCTAAATAAGGAAAAATAGCAAGGGAGAGTGGATTCCATGAAAAACAGAAGAGAGATCAGTGGAACAGAGTAAAAGGTTTGAGGGCGAGGGTGGAGGGACCAGAAAAGGGAAGAACAGTGGAATGAATCTGTCCAAATTTTACTATGTACATATATAAAGGAATTTCTCATATATATACACATATATAAATGTACTAGTTTAATAATATATATAAGGGGCTAGAGAGGTAGCTCAGCGGTTGGAGCACATGCTTGGCATGCACAAGGACCCAGGTTCAAACCTCAGAACCACATACACTACTAACTGTCAGAGCTGGGCTCTTGGGGTAAATCTAATTTTCAGAATATATATATATATATATATGTATATATATATATATTATATTGTTTCATTAGAAGCTTGTTTGATTATTCAACAATAAATTTCTGAATAAAATAAATAAATGTAAAAGAAAGAGATGAAAAACTAAATAAAATTGACTCTCTCTCCCTCCTCCCCCTCTCTGTTTCTCACTTCCCTTCTCTCTTTAAAAAAACATGAAAATTGAAAGAAGAAAAGAATAATAAAAAGGATAATAAGGATTATAAGGCATGCCTCCCAGACTGAAGTTAGAATGGGATATCTGACTTTGCAAATCAGTGATATTAACATGCAGGAGTGGAGGATGGATTAGTGATTAGCAAAGGACCACAGAATGATGGTGCTCCTGGAGCCAAAGTTATATAATAGAAGTTCATGTCAATCAAGCTGCCAGCTTACTCTCAACACATCTGTATCTTTTTCACAATAGATTTTAAGACAAACTTCTAGCCATGCTTTCTCTAATCTCACACAGGTAGACTTCTAAGTGGTTTTTCTACGTCAATTTTCTGTTAGGTGAACAAGCAAGAGTCATGTACTACTGTTGATATTCTAATTCATCCATCAATATCTTTGCCTTTGAAATTACGAGCCAGTCTCTCAGTCTGATAACTGAGATACAAACAGCAGGAAATTTCTGAACTGCTCAAACCATGGGCTGTCTCCAAGTCCTGGTGCCTTTTCTGAGATCATGACACAGTGTAAGGTGACCTGCAGGCATCCTCCAGCAAACAGCACCAGTGTCTCACTCTCCCTCACAGACCTTTCAAAAGCAGCCTCAGTTTCCCAGGTTCTGAAACTTACTGTAGCATTTCAGAGTTAATCAGATCCAGAAAGATGGACTTGTACTTTCCAAATTCACACGCTATTGAGAACAATGTCTTCTTGTACCCTTAACTGGCCCTGCCCAGATGAGAGATCCTAATGACGTGAAAG